>JAWQRM010000250.1:0-25635 GCA_033557675.1 Coptodactyla brooksi
ATATATATACTCGTATATATATATATATATATGACTTCCTAATAAACCTTCCAAATAAAATCCCTTTACCTTAACATTTCCTTACAATGATCTACTTATCATCAAGAACTAAATTCTGTGTGCTTTGTTCTATTATACGGCAATGTAAAAATATACAATAATGTATTGTATACTTTAGTCATGCCTAATACAATTTGTTAACAGACCCACACCGTATATACAAAGAAATGATTATCAAACGATAAAATGAACTTACATTTTTACTTTCTCTTACCGATATAGGTATAAAGAGAAAGCATTTCATTCGCCAAAACTCGATGTTTGATATATCTTCACAAATAAGACTAGGTATATTTATAGTATACTTATGCTTCTTTCAGCAGTTGATCTGTCCACCCATCCATCCATCCTTCTGTAGTAGCTGTCATTATTGCCACATTAGACTAATCAAATCTATATTTTGCATATAGGTTAATCACCACAAGATTCAATAGAAAACTAAGCAGAATATATGCATAAATTTCATGGGATGTATATGTTCAATAGTCACAATTTTTTGTTGTTACATTGGAAACTTATCCTGAATTGTTGGCTACCGAAAAGGTAACTTGTGTTTTCTGTGCTTTAAATATCCTTATATACATTCTCATTTATCTTTCCTCTTAATGTCTAGAAATTCTGAGTAGGCTAGCCAATAAACGTATCCCTGCACTTCGGTAAGCTTAGCTATTAGTTAGTAGTTAGTAGTATTACGTATTCGGATCAATAATCACATTAAACGAAAGTTGAGTAATAACTAACTGAAAGTTATGACAGTTAGCAATAATTAGTCTGACATTTCGTAAAGTATTTTATATTTTTAAATGCACGAATATTTGGAAAATGCTAATACCATCATATACAGAAGGATTTCTCCTCGGAAATATATCCAATTTGAGGATACTTCTTAATGTGGAGAGAGAATTCAGAAATACAGGAATCGTAGAAATAAGAAATAACCCTTGTTGAACTGTTATAGAGTAAATATTCCATATTGTTGCCAAAGACATAGGCAACTGTCTCGGTGGGCACTGCGCAAATTGCATCGATAACATTGAATTCATAGTCAAGCACTAAGATCTAGCACTATAACTACGTTTTTGCTAAATAATATTACAAGTTAACGAGTGTTAACCAGGCTATCATTTCTGGGCTTATCGGAATTATCATATTATAAAATATAATTATATGAAAGATTTTTTGGATTTTACGTTTCAATTTTCTTGAAAATCATTCTTTTGATGATTCACGTCACGCTAAAGTTAACTGTCATAAAGTGGGTACACCATAAATTTCTGCAAACATGCATTGACTGAGATGTGGACGCATCTCATAGGTTCATCCAGTCCCCAAATTTGAATCCCATTAATTTAAAAAATGTAGCGTGACTCCGTAATAAACATTTCAGCAAAATTATCATTTTGAAAATTTCGAAAGGTTCGAAACTCAGGCTAGTCAAGGGTTTGATTACTTCTCGAGGGTACGATATAGGACCGTCAATGACACTTTTGCGTTGTTTGATAAAACAAAGGCTTGTGTTGATGATTTTATTGATAAATTAGATTCAATGTTCCCCACCATTAAATTTACCTACTAGGTAGATAACAATTGAACATTACCTTTTCTGTAGACGCTAGTCATTAGAAATAACAGTAAATTAGATTTTGATGTATATAGGAAAAACATTTCAAGAATTAGATATATACCCAAAGATTTCTCTCACTGAGTTTAACACATACTGGTCGGTTTGTATTTTTTCATCACTTAGTTCAGTTTCAATTCGTTTCAATTCATTAATTCATTGCACTAGATGTAAGAAAAGTTTATAGGATATCACGTTTTCATAGCAAGAACAACAAACAAAAAATTAACTTCGCTGCACTTACAGTTAAACAATACCACCACTACACCAAAACCGAAAAGTTTATTTTGCTTAACGCACGTTTTGCTAACCAAGTCGGCATCTTTAGAAGCGCTTGCGGAAAAAACTGCTGCATGTTCTATTTTGTACTAAAATTTGGCGACCAGATGTCGCTCTTACTATCTAACATAGGCAATAGAAGGCATTAAAATGCATCCTTTCTTTTCTTTCGTTTCTTTTAGTGAACCTTATTTTCTGTGAAGTTATATTATGTTCCACAGGGCGCTTAACGGATATCCCACACATTTTAATCGTCTACGCATTTAATGATTGCTAAACTTTTAAATGCACACAAAAATCTATAGCTACAGGCATTTCCAAGCAATCCCACGTTCTCTACACTAATTACCTCCACATATGATTAATCATGCCTTGATTTCTCGGATAACAACCGGATTCTCTGGATTATGCTTTATCTAATCTAATAAGATTTACAGAGGATTGAGCGGTATTGGCCCTCCGTCTTTATTAAGTCTATCCTTACATTTGATGATTTCTAGACTTTCAAATGCATCCAAGAATCTATTGTTGGATACATATCTAAGCAATTTTACGCTGCCTACTAAGTTTTTCCGTACGGTCGTACTTTAGGTGAGCCATGTGCTCTTAAAAATCTTGTTTGTAGAGATCTCTATGTTTGTTCAACATGTTTTTTATCGAGAATGGTTAACTGTTTTTCCTTGCTTCGTCTTAATCGTAGTGGGTTGGGTCTGCTTGACGAACATTTGTTTACTATTATTAGTCGACTTGTTTCAGCATTACGCTATTTTCAAGACCATATCATTTGCGTTGTTGTGTCTTATATAGGTGCTTTTTTTATTACAGGAGTTTTATATTTATTACAGGATGTTAATTACTGGGTTTTTTAGAGTTTTGTTGAATGTTTTCTATGACATTCATTTTATTACTTTTGCGTAGGACTTTTATGCCCTGGAAATTTTGTTCTATACTTCCAGATAGGTGGGAATTCCTGTGTAGATGGTTTGCATAATTAGAGTCAAGTTTGTTATTTATATTGTTTATAAATATGTATATTTATGTTGTTTTCTTCTATTGCTGGTTATGTAAAGTGTTTTATATTATGTGCTGTGCGAAATATTCGCAGGAACCGAACACGAAACACGATGGAACACCTCACATCACACCTCACATCCACCGCATAACGAAAATCTTCAAAAAACAAGATATAAATATTGCATTCGCACAGCAGATAATATAAAACACTTTACACAACCAGCAATAGAAGAAAACAACACAATGGAACTATCCGGAATGTATAAAATCAAGTGCGGCACATGCAATATGAAATACATCGGACAAACAGGTAGAAAATTTAAGAACAGATATAACGGACACATCAAATGTGATATAAATAAAAAATTTGACTCTAATTATGCTGATCATCTATACAGAAATTCCCACCTACCTGGAAGTATAGAACAAAATTTTCAGGTCATAAAAGTCCTAGTCAAAAGTAATAAAATCAATATCCTCGAAAACTTCGAAATATTCAAAGAAATCCTAAAATACCCAGCAATTAACACCCAGGTCAACAACAACTCCCACCCCATATTCCAACCAATAAAACTCCTGTAATAACAAAAACCCCTATATAGTGAATGCTGAAACATGTCGACTAATAATAGTTAACAAATGTACGACTCTTCTCGAGGGGAGTCATTTTACAACATTTCATCTCCATAAATTACTTTCGAAATACAAACAGAAAACCGCCATGGAAAAATCTGTTACCTGCGACACACAGCTATGCAAAAGGTAAGTTGCAACTGAAACAGAATTTCAAGCATACGAGGTACAATGGTGGGTTTGGCAGCATTCAATAGGCAAGTTTGTTGAAATTTGGAAACGCTACTAACATTCTCAAAATTTCGAAACTCATTGTTCGTCTATTGGCCAACTCTCCGGGATTCTGGCCCACTGTGTATCTCGTCGATTCGATTTTAACATCGTATGCATTTCCGCATGGTTTATTGTTTCGAATTCATTATTGTGCATACTCTGTTATGTTTCACCAATAGATGGCAGCAGTTAGCGTTTGCGTATGTGTATCACTATGACGCTGTGGAAGCTGGAAATAGAGGGAATCATTCGCTAATAGAGAGTACTACTCACTTTAAAGCCCCGATTGCAACCTCATTGATCCATTTAAATTAGAACGTTAGGCAATACATTCCACAGAGAGGTTAGACATTATACATATTCCCAGTTGTGTGTAATAATATGAAAGTACACAGACAAGAATGTTACTTACATAAACCATATCAGAAAACGTTATAGCAGACACAATTATAAGAAAACAAAACATTAATCAGAAAAGTAGTATTTTACAAACTCTCTGAGGAATTATGGGACATAGTCGCGTGAGTAATAATAATAATATCTAACATTGTAAGTATATACTATACAGTCAGAAAAAAAATCAACAGATTTCCCAATATAAACCATCCAAGCTCAAACCAGCGGTATTATTATTAAAAAGAATTTATTATTAGTAAACTCAGATATGTAAATATTTAATTTCAATATTTACACCGACAGGGCGCTCTTTGTTATACCTGCTTCATGTTATACCCAGCTCAATGTCAATATCCGTCGGGTATCGAATTGCGAAATTTCCTTTCATTGGAAATATCGTCAACGTCCTTTTGATGGACATTGGGCAGCACAGTCTAATGCATAATCGATACCGCTGCTAATAGTTTTAACCGCAAAATGTCCGTCATTTTAGCTGATACGATGCCGCTAATAACTCAGATTTAAAGACATTCTTAACTTTCTTGTAAGCTTTCTGCACAAATAAATTAGTCTAGCTTTAGTACATACAACAGGGTACCAAACACCTGCTCCTGGGTTCAAGTATTCTTTGAATGCTTATTTGAATATTGAACACTGTAATCTAATCTGCTCTTGAATCGTCGACTAGTGTTCCACAAGGATCAACTTTGAGACAGACATTTGCTATTTTGTCGCAATGCATTCCGACATTTGCTGTTTTTAATAGTTCATGTAATCAAGGTACAAAAACTCATAGTGGCCAAGAAACCGAAAATACAGCAAACAAAAAATATTCTTTTAAATCAGATTATTAGATTATTTTAAGCAATCTCTTATACTAAGCAGCGATTAAATTTTAAACCAAAACCTAAGATTGGTTTTATTTGCAGAACAACTTGAAGCATTTTATATATCACCGAAACGATACGTTGAGAAAACACGTGTTGTTCCATATTTAATTAAATTCTTTACAAAGCAACATTCAATTTCAAACCGTTTCAAATCTTTATCACATTATGATAAGAAGTAAAATTGTTTAGCATAATCTTCCACTCAAGCATCGTTGGTATACTCCTGTATAATCAGAATATAAACAGACAAATGATACAGTTTAATATCATTAAACATTTTTCTGTCTGCAATCCAATTTAGTAGTTTATTTATTTACATTTATTTATCTAACAGAATATGCTTAGCACCATATAAACTCAGTATTTTATTTCACTGTATGTACCCTACCCCCTTTTTTAGGAAGACATGTTGAGTTTATTCTGAGGTTGTTTCTGTTTGCCCAAAGTTTTCTGATTTAAATTTTTTTATTTTTTTTGTTTCATAGCATTTTTCACCCAATAACTTTCGATGAAATTGCATTGATCAACATTCAAGAAAACACACACCCGTGTGTTTTTTTTTGACAGAAGGTGTGTGATTTTGATATCACATCAACTGTGAATTCTATTTACAAAGTTCTTCTTTACAAAATGCCTTAAGGACATTTTTACGCGAATGCGGTATTTTCATATATAACGGAGACATCGGAGGGAAAGAACTATGAACCGAAAATCGAACACATTCGGTTTATATCTATGATCCCAGTGGTACACAAAGTACACAAGGCAACGTTTCAACATTGATGATAATTGATGAATTTTCCTGCAAAACTTGTTGTCTGCGCATGATTTTATTATGCAATCTCAAACAATCCGTAAACACACAGACAACAATAGGGGCTGCATTTAACCTGCGGCAATTATTGATCACAACGTGTATTATTACTACCAGAGCTGAGCAACTCAATATAGGCTCCTGGCTTAATTACATTGTGACTATATATGAGCGTATGGGAAAGTTACAAAATACTTAGATTGTATCAATTTATCGCTATTGACGTTTGTAGTATACTACCTTGTTAGATATTCCCTCGACTTTTCTTGAATGCGCTTTGAATCTGGTAACATAAACTAGTGATAGAAACAACTTCTTAAAGTTCAGAAACGTCGCTTCGCTATTTTTAATTAAAGGTTTTTCGTCCTCGTGGAAACATTTTGATATATAAGGTTCATTCAATAAATAATGAGCCACGGTCACCTGTGTCAACAGCAGTTCTTTTTATTCAAAAATATTGAGCCTGAAGTTTTACGCATTTATCCTACTATGAAACTAGACGGGATATCCCCCTCTCACACAAATGTTTTTTGAGTTCTCCGACCACATGAAAATCGCAAGGAGACAGATCAGGACTAATGGTTAAGAATCTCCCACTTAAATTTTACTAACTAATGATAGTTTCTACATATCGTTGGCAGTTTGCCCTTACAATACTGTTAAAATTTTAAAGTTACCGATTGGGCGTAACAGGCTTCGGGTGTTAGATCCACTGATACAGTGCAATGCTAAGCTACATATACATAGTATGACAATTAAATAACGAGAATTTTTAGATACCTATATGAAAGAAACACACATTGAATTATGTTTAAAAGCTATTGTTTATTCAAAATATATAATGCATGCATATTTTTTGTATGCCATCCTTAGGAATGGCCTTCGGTACCTGCGTCACAGCTGCTTGAATGGCTGAAATCTCATCATAAAACGATCCTCTCATCGCAATTTTCGCAGTTTAGGGAAAAGAAAATAGTCACACAGTGATATATCAGGCGAATGCTGTGTGTTATTAAAAAATTCACGAACTTTCACGTCTGATGTAGTGGTGCATTATCATGCAATAAAAACAGCTGTTTTTCTGTTGGATATTTAGGCCTAACGCGTACAAATTCTTGACTACAAATAATGTATAACTGCTAAATAATATTCTCAATTGACAGTTCTACCTTGTGGAACAAATACCTTGTGAACAATCCCTTGTGAATCATAAAAAGTAATCAACATTGTCTTGAGTTTTAACTTCTGAAAGCGGATTTTTTTTGGGTTTTGGTTCGCCTTTCGACTTCCATTTTGCAGAATCAACAAAATCTGCATCATTTTCAGCAGTTTTAATGAAGTCTGCAATATTCTACACGAGCCATTTCTTGGTCGTCATTTAAAGCATGTGGAACAAAATGTGCACGAACTTGTTTTTGTCGAACAGTTTCTCTATTTGGTTTTAATTCTTCAACCAACATTCTCAGAGTAAAATTTCTGTCGACAGCAATGATTTCACGGATTTTTTCTACCAATTCAGCACGATTTTTAGTTTCTGGACGACCAAGTCTGTCATCATCATTTAAATCTTCGCGACCATTTTTAGATGAATTGAACCACTCATAAACTCTAGCATTAGAAATACAATCATCACCTTCTCTCATCAATTCGTAAGCCTCAACAAATTTTTTTCCAGTTTGAAACAAAATTTAGTATTTGCTGCGTGTTCCATTATGTTTTTACATCAACACAATTTTTACAGTAATTCAATTGGCTGTAACTTTGCAACCTGTCATCCGAGTAGCAGGAATTTAGGTTCGTTCGAAAGAGGTGACTTTCGAACAAATTTTCTATGTACTTTCTATGGTTACTTTCTATGTAACAAGATATATGTCCGATACATGGCGCTACAGGTTTTATGATTTAAATTGGCATTCTCGTTATTTAATTGTCATACTGTGTACTTAAATAGTCTGAACAGTTGAATAGTTTGAATGGTTAGCACATTGGACTGCTTAAACACGGCCCCCAACTTGCACATGTAGGATGATGGTATGAACCAAACTAACATATCTCACCTACGTATTCTTATGTAATTTTGGGAGAGTAGGCAAAAAGTGATATACGATTCCTGGAATTCGTTAGAAATAATTTACGAAAAAGATAAAGTATATTTGGAAGGCGTCAAGACTTAATACATATTGTATTAAGTTTTATTAATGCGTACATGTACATACACACACACATTTGCATACATACGTACTTGTATGTATCTATATACTCGTATAGTACACAGATATATATATATATATATATATATATATATATATATATAATATATATATATATAAATGTAAGGCTGCGAAGTAATGCTGCATTATCTACACTTAACATCCAACAATAGTTTCTTCGGTGCATTGGTAAGTCTAGAAATATTCGAATATAACAGTAGGTATAATAATAAACAAAACTAATGACTAAAACGGTGAACGGAGTATAGTAGACAACTCTACAGGAAGTAAAATCCAAAGAAGTAGGCAGCTTTCAATAAATGAGCAGTATAATAGAAATAGAAGGAAGTAAAATTGACATTGAGGGTAGGATAGACCGCAGGAAGAGAGCATATCATTCAATTCATTATCAATTAAAACGAAGACAAGAATCATAGATATATAAATACCTAAGAAGCACCCTTCAAATTCACTGACCGAGAAAAATAATAACTGACAACTTATGGAAAATTACAGATATGGAAAAAGTAAAAGATATAACATAGTAGCAAAAGTGACAATGCTTGGGGCACACTTTAAGAAAGTTAACAACAAACGTGACAAGACCTAGGGATACATGGAAGACAAACTTAGAAAGCGAACTGGATAGGTGAGCGCAAAAGCAAAAGATGGGCACATGAGATTTCGGAAAAAGAGCAGGAAAAACTCTCGTCATCTGAGATAACCCCAGTAAAATGTACGGATGAAACAGCCTTGGAGGTTATTTAAAATAAGTGATGGAGATGTTTGAAGAAATTGGTTCATCTGTCCTGATTACAAGAAAGCTTAGAACTATAAATCTGTTTGTAGACTACTTAATATTTCTGTTACTAATGTGACAGATGTTCCATAGTACAAAACAAAATGAATAGTACAGAGACAATTGTGCAGTACAAAATATCAATGGAAGTAAACTAAGTTTTAATTTTTAGCTTAAATTATCGCAGTTATTAACTATGTTATTTGGGAGGAGAGGAATGCGAAGACAAAAATAAATACCACAAGAAAAGAATTCTTCTGTAACAAATTTCATAGAAGTAAAGGAGAAGGTCTTTTATTAAAATATTTACTTCATAGCCAACACCGGACATATCAAATTTCACCTTATGAGAAAATAGTTTGTCAATGATGTAGCACAGTTTTCACAAATCTGGCAACATTGCATCATACAAATTAAAAACGTTTTAACTAAAATAACAATTTTGCATTAATGAATATGAAACAAACGGCTTTAGGTACAAGATTACCACGTAACAATAATATCAACATTAATAACAATAATATTAATCGAATTCTACTTAAAGGTCAATTTATTTTCTTACATTAATAGCTAAAGTAACTAAAGCAGCTAAAGTATAATAGTAAATTAAACTAAAATGTAATAAAACGTATAAAAAATTTACGAAAATAGTCGCTGGAATAAATCAAGGTAACGTCCCATTTTACATTCGCCAGAAAAGGCGCAATACTAAACTACCAGTTGGTTTTACCACGACCGTTTTACCATAATGAGTCGTAAACCTCAAATTCCAAATCGTTTAAATTAGATTGGAGAAGCGATACACATGCAATCTTACGAAATTTCCCAGTCCGACTCATGCGGTGAAAAGTAATTGCGGCCGGAATTACTTATGCAACCCATGCAAATCCTCATGGCTGAACGGTGGCGCGCACGTGTATCCCAAACCGCAACATCTCGCGACGTGTAGGGAACTACGTATCGCTGTTTAACGATTAGGCTGCCGGCAATAAGTCGCCTTCCAAGCGATGTCCATACTGAACGCAACAACCGTAACTAAATTGGAATTGTGGCACATTTGCATGTGTACAGTGTTTTAGCATCTGCGACTAATACCTTCTGAGTGCTACTAATTAGTAACTATCAGTCAGTCTAAATTCTCTGTACCAAGAATATGTAGATAGACCATAACTATCTACAGTATGGAAATAAGACATGAATAAAAATTTTAAAACCTTACTTCTTGATATTCGTATGTGTTCTTCCTTGCTTTTTTTATTTCTCCTTATATATGAAGGATGACGATTTTATTGTAGGAGTCCGATTGGTTGGAATATAGGATGGTGTGTCGCGCGCTTTGGCGGAGGTGCCGGAACACTCGGACCTCCACCCAAATAAACACTGACACAAAAACCGGACGTCACTTGGAGGACGTCAAACCCTGGATTGCTCCAGAGAAACTTGGGCTCCGGCCTCGCCCAATGGAGACGGGTTGGATCCTAAAATAAACGAATGATGGATAAGGGCGCCGCGTCTTTGTTTCAAGATTCCCTGTAAACGCAATCCATCCTAAACCGACGACAAAAACGAACCGTCTACGATAGACAATGAAAATACCTCCTTCCAAGAGAACAATACGATTATATTGAGGAAACACGTCAGCAAATAGAAGAAATACAATAATAATTATACGTAACAATATTATACCGAATTCGTTAATTCTTATTTCGGTGACCCCCAGATGGCCCAACCTGTATATTATGCAAATAAGGTTGTCTAACTTTGCTAAATTCCTGTGAAGTACCAGGTTTAAAAATGGCCCTGTCATATTAGTAAACAAAAGTGACCAGAAATCGATTTACGTGCAAAGCAACACTGATTTACTATCAATCTATAAAAAGATAAGTATAACAAGGCTACTAACCAGGAAATAAGTCGATTATATATCTTACAGGTACCGAAAGCAAGAGCTGAAGGCTCAAAAGTCAGAAAAATCAAAAAGTGAGTTTTTAAAAAGGCTATTATCGTTCAACAAAAACAAAGAAAATAACTAAAATAAAGTTGACAAAAATGTCGATTAGCATGTAAATGAAAATTACACTAGTTATAAATGAAAATCAAACCGAAAATCACGACGATGCTCTTCCGTTCGTAGCTACGACGATTGACCCTTGAACTCCACGGTCTGCGACGAAACCTACGTCTCGTCCGGCTCACGCTGGTTCTGTGGTTCCCAATGCTGATGACCATCTCAAAGGACGAAATTCTGTTCCACGGGGGACAATGCCCACATACACGGGGCGATAATGGCCACAACCTTGTCCCGGAAATCGTCTACCACACGGCAAGGGTGCAAAAAAAAAACGTTGCAACAAAATGTCCCCAGAAGATGCCTCCTAAAAACACGTCGCTCAGAAGAAAATAAACCCGGAATCCTATAAAAAGAAAGAGAATCTTTGTTGTGCTCTTTTATAGCCGGAAAAGAAGAAAACCATAGCGAACCCGCGTTCCTACTGAAAAATGCAATTTCCCTAGAGTCGCCAGCCACCAACAACTCCTGGACGAAAGAAAACAACAAAGCAATCGAAAGAAGACCACTCGTGGGTAAGATTATTTAAATTCCCAAAATACCCGCCGTAAATATTAACCAATTAAAGCAAAACAAATTAAGCGAACCGTCTAATCGTTCCACGTAACAACGCCAGGTGGCGCCAATGACGTACACAAACTTTACAACGAACGCCACAACGAAATCAGTTCGGCAGTCGACCGCTAGATGGCGAGACGAGTACCAATTCTAGCGAAGAAAAATCAACAGTTACGAAAATAGACACCACAAAACTCAGAACCGACAACTAAAAACAAATCGCTTGAAACGGAATCATTTCAATGGGAATTGGAATTTCTAAGTTCTCGTGATTGTTTTCTGTTTTTACCTAGGACTTTTATGACTTCGAAATCTTGTTCTCTAGTTCCTGGTAAATGACAATTTTCAATTTCAATTTCACCAATCATGCTTCCTGTTTGACCTATGTAATTCAATGCACATGTTTAATGTTGTGTGCAGTTCGGAATGCAATGTTTAAGTTGTGGTTCTTGAATATTTTCGTCACACGGTGAATTTTGATTACAGTACGATATTGGTCCTTGTCTGGGTGTTTTCTTTTTTACTTTTTCGTGTTTTTTATTTGTTAATCTTATTGGGTATCCATTTTATTCGCTATCTGTATTATCGTGTCTACTTCTTGTCTATAATTTTCTTCCTTCATTGAAATTGTTCCAAGTCTGTGGAGTAGGTTTCTGATTGTTGCTTTCTTGTATTGCTTGGGGTGCACTGACGTGTAATGGATTATGTTAGATTATTGTAGTTTGTACCTTTCTTGGTGATTGTAATGTAATTGTATTTTACTGTGTTTTGTGCTGATGTGATTCAGTATGTCATCTACTTGTAGGTGTTCGGTGATGCATATTATGCCATCGACATATCTAACCCATGCTTTTATTTTTATTGTTCTTCTATTATCTCATGCATTTCTTCTTCGAGGTTTTGTAGGAATATTTCAGATAGTATTCCTGATAGTGGGCCTTCCATGGGTATAACTGGTGTTTCTGTATGTATTGCTTATTGTTGAATTGGAAGTAATTTTGTTTCGCTATTATTTTCAGGATGCTGGAAATTCCTATTTTATCGCCTTTGTTAGTGATTTCTTGTACATGTTTATTATGGCGAATGATATTATTTTTGTGTTTATGTTTTTCAACTTGTTTGTCAGATTAGTGCTGTTTTTTATTGTGTGCTTGTTGTTTAGGTGTATTTAGGTAACTTTTTATGCCAAATATTTGGAAACTTTGTGTGCTGGCTCCGTTGTAAAATTTACTAATGGCCTAATGGATGTGTCATTTTTATGTATTTTCGGAAACGCTTTCGGGTTCATGTTAATACATTTGTACCTTTAGCCTTCTTGAATGAGCTTTGTTTGTTTTACTATTTTTCTAATTATTTTTTAAAATTTGTTAGCGGGGACTTTTTGTTATGTATCGGTCCTTGTTGATGATTACTGTTGTATTGCTTGTATCTGCTTTGACCATAATTGCATTATTTTCTTCTACTTCCTTTTTATACTTATAATTAATGCTTATAATTAATGAAGAATAAGAAATTATTGTTGTGTTTATTATTCATTAAGATAACTGTCGGAGTGCGTATTTGGATATAATTATTACTGTTATGTCACTATATTTTTAGATATTTGGATTCCCTAGAATAATCCCGTCGGACTACTACATTTAGGGAAATTTTGTGCGGCACACAAATTTATTCCCTAATCGTATTATTAGTGGGACAAGAAATATTTAATGGCCCATGAGATCTCCAGATTTGTCCCCAAATGACTTTTTCTTGTGAGGGTTTCTTAAACAGATCATTTATGGTCATAAGCGAGCGGAGAATTTGGTGGAATTTGGCTGAAATGCTTTCTAATCTTGAAGTAGTTTCTACGATCGGTTAGGGTATTGTTTATCTACGCAGGGAGGCCTATTTGGGACGCATTTATCATTTCATTATTTTTTTTGCGTTCAGACAGGTTTTTAAGAATTGATTTTAGTTTAGAATATTGTTTTAGTTTCCTTTTATAAAATTAGATCTGTTTTTTTACGCAATTGGCGACAAACATACTAACAAAATTAAAAGAAAACTGTTTTATTTCCCCTTGAAGGCCTTTTAAATGTCTAGACAGCATGGCGCCGCTTGGCGGACGGAGAGCTACCTGCTGGTTGCGAGTACCCTGTTGCCAATTTTATCGCTCTCCCTTCGTCGAGTTTTGCGTGACGCATACTATTTAACTAACTTACGTGAAATAAATGTAATGTAAAATAAAAGTAAAAATTCTAGTAAATCATTGTCCTGTTTCATAGAATACTCTAAAATCTTTTTATGAATCCATTAGATTCATGCGGTTAAGACATGTTGGGGCGAAATATTCCGCTCTAGTGTACACCAGACATAATATTGATCTTCACAAAGCCAAACATAAACTTCCACTGATGGAGGCAACTACTCAACGGACGGAATTGGAAAATTAATTTAGCACAGAAACAGAAATGTCTTTGGATGTCGATTGGATATTAGAGAATAACCTACCTTCAAATAATCTTTTAGAAACAGTTTTTACTAACTGTTTTTAACGAATTGATCCAATTATTCGACTGTTATTGGTTTGTCAAGTGTTGAAATGTTTTGATAAAATATTCACCATAATTATCAATATTAAAACTATTAGGTATTTTTTTGTATTTAACAGATTTTTATATACTAGTTTTATATAATGATATTTTCACATAAATCAGCTGTTGGCGAATTTGATCTAGTACGTTTGCTCGTGAGTGGACCGCTTATAAAAAGACCGCTCTCGCTCTACGTTGTGGAGGCGAAACCATTGTTCGTCATGTTGTCTCCTTGGTATTGATCTCACGGTGCCTATTGGTTAGGACTGGAAGACGTAAGTAAATATTCTTAATACACTATTTGCGTATCTAGTTATTATGAATTATCGTTACGTTTAAGCAAGAAGTAACGTTGTGGGTTAGTTGTATTTTGATTCCTGATTGACGAGAACTGTTTCCTAAATGTAGTCGACATATTTCAGCGTTTTCACTATCAAGACTAGTGTTTTTTTTTTATTTCTGCTTATATGTGGAGGATCCCGGTTTTATTGCAAGGGCCCAATTGGTTGGAATATAGGATGAGAACTGGTGTTTACCTGGATCTTTATTGAGGTTTTTTTACGATTTCTCAGAAGATTTCAAAGTTCTCGTGAATGTTAAGTTTTCTGCGTTTACCTAGGACTTTTATGACTTCGAAATTGTGTTCTCTATTTCCTGGTAAATGAGAATTTTTATGGAGATGTTCTGCGTAATTAGAGTCATGCTTGTTTTTTTATGCACTGTGAGAATAAAATCTGGCACCATAGGACCCCTAAGCCATGCTTGCAATACGTAACGGGGTGGGGGGGGGGCTAAAATAATAGAAATAGCTAACCTTCGCACACCTGAAATGCTTTCTAATGTAAGAAGGAATTTCTATGATAGATTAGGTTATTGTTTGGCATCGCAGGGCGGCCTATTTGAGCCGCTATTGTCATTTCTTAAATTTAGTGTTCTTTTTTATGTTCAGGTAGGGTTTGGGAATTTGTTTTATTTTGGAATTTTTTTTTTTCGTTTTATAAGAATACATTTGCGTTCCATTCTAGCAATCAGCATTTGCTGCCAGTGACGTTTCAAGGAGATATTTCTAGGATCTCCGCTTTACGTAAGTGGGGGAGCACTAGCTATACGATATACTACCGGCGACGTGTCAAGCGCGACTGACCTTGCCGCTGGCCGTTCAAGAACGCACAGCGGGTGCGGCTTAGTGGTCCTATGGTACTAGATTTTATCCTCACAGTGTATATGATAAGTGCTCTTTGTATTTATCGCTGAATTTTCTTCCTATTTGATGTTTGCTTTTTATATCTTTCTTCCTATTTCAAGGATCATGCTTCCTGTTTAATGAATGAAATTCATTTCACATGTGCCACATTTGATTTTGTATATTTGGGATTACTTTATTTTGTTCGTTTTTTTTTCTATTGTCGGCTGTATTGCGTATTTCATGTTGTGTGCAATCCGGAATGTAATGTTTAAGTTGTGTTTCTTGAATATCTTCGATATACGGTGAATGTAGGGTCCAGTGTACGTAAATGCGGACCATTGTTTTTCGCTTTAGATCACTGTGTTCATCAGATAGAAGTATAGATCACAAACGTGGCTAGAAATAGACGAATACACCTAATAAGAAGTAAGATGAACAAGAAGCTTAACAAACTCATAAACACACAAAAACTACAAGTAACAACCGTCAAAAGCTATGGTCTTCCCAGCTTATGATGGGTTTTATGAACTTTTACAACCTGTAGCTTTACTACCATGCTATTAAGCAGAGAATGGAAACCGGGTAGCAGGTAATCACAGAACTTAATAAACGAAACATTTAGACAGAACTTTTTTTTAATCTATTACTTGAAAAACGTATTTACATAGTCATTACTACGCATTACAATTCACTATATAATGCAGGTAAAGATGTTTAAAATTTAGTTTGAAGCAAGCCTTTACCACTTTCGCGCATTGCTGATAAAGAAATATTATTAACATGTTTCGTCCATGGGAAGCCGTTAGTAAAAGTTCCGAAAACTTTGGAACGCCCGCGGCAAGTACTGTCGTTCTTTCTGTGGATGCTAAGAATATAATTGTTAAGGTTTATGAAAATTTAAAAGCCAAAAACTGTTAGGCACCTACAAAGCTGACAAGTAAATTGACGGAAGTTCCTCAATCTACGGTACAGACAATTGTAACGACAGGTGTAAAAGAAAGAGATTATTCAAAAGCTTCTTTCTCGCGAATTCCAGATACCGTAAGTACCGAAATAAATGAAACATGTACAGTGTGTACAAGGAAGGATCCGTTCCAAGTGTTAGAAGCCTTATGGAAAAATTGTCCCTACATGATTTCGAAGTCAATTATTGTGCAGAAACTGTGCGTAAATATTTACACACCAATGGATTTAAATACAAAGTATTGAGTAAAAGGTTAGCTATAATGGAATTGACATTTTTAAAAGATTTAATAATATACTTAGATGAAACGTGGCACAACACTCACGATGCAATAAAGGCTTTGTGGATGACAGTGGTAGGTGTTTATTAAATATGCCACCATCCAGAGGAAAGAGGGTGATAATTTCAAATGCCAAGAGACCAAGGATGGACGAAAAATGGGCTTTTGTTGTCTGCTAAACTTTAGAGAACTGCTCGGCTGATTATCAACAGTATATGGATTCTGCAGTTTTTAAAAGTTGGTCTTAACGCCAATTATTACCAGCTTTACTTGCGAAATCGATCGTGGTAATGGACAACGCTCCTTGCGATTCCAGAATATTAAATCGCAAGCAAACAACTGCGACAAAGAAAAGCAGATATAATTTCGTATATGGAAAGAAAGAACACACCAATTCCTGAGGAGGAGACAACTAAACCAAAGTTGTTAGAAACCATAAAAGCTCAGAATGTTCCTGTTCAGTACGTGGTAGATGAACAAGCCAATAAAGAAGGACATACAGTTTCGCGGCTGCCCCCATACTACTGTGTCTTAAACTCCATCGAATTGATTTGAAGTCAGCTGAAAAGAAACACTCGCAAAAATAACCAATGTCCCACACAGCATCCGAAAGTGGTAGACATAATACGAAAACAAGTGAGTGAGGTACAAGACACGTTGTGGAAAAATTGTATAAAACATGTAATTACCATACAAAATTTCTATGCTTCTCAGGATGCTCAAAAGTTTCTGACACAGAAAACTGTAGTTTGAAGAGAGACGACGATTAGTTCACGAATAGTGGTTTTTCTTTCTATATTTGATTTCGTAATTTTGTCGATATTGTTCTTAGTAATAATTGTTATTTCTTTGAATAAACTATTCCCACTTAACATTCAGCAATACCTACGCAAAGTGCCGCTCTCAATAGGGGCTGCAAAAAGTAGTTTATGAGGGGGTTTTTATTACCAGTAGCTGAAGTCGCAAAACCCATCACAAACTGGGAGTGCTATGCACACGTTTTCCATAAAAACGTCGAAAACCGAGCCAACTTATCGTTAGCTACGTTGGCACGAAACGTTGAAAATTTAAATTTATTATCAAACAATAACAAAAAGAGAAAAAAATGGTCGCAACAAGCAATTTGGAAATTTATCTTGTTCTTTTTTGTCTGTAACATTAACTAGGGAATTCTGTCTGTTCATCTTAATTTCATACTTAATTTCGTGCAATAGTCATTTTGCAATATTCTGACTCCAATACATATAACCTACTTCAATCCCAGCGACTCCAAAATGGTTATGAGTGACTCCAAAATGGTTATGATTCATCGAATTTTTCTATTAATCCACACATTAATTCTTAGTTGACATTCCTTGCATAAGATGAGATTTACATTATATAATTCCACAAAGGCTTTACTTACAAGCTGATTAGATCTTGGAAATACAGTATACCTCAAATGATGCAATCTTACATTTGAAGTAGCAGTAAATTTAGCTCCGGTGTCGAATGCATACCTGTTTACATATTCTAGAGGTTTGTCAAGTGTGAACTTAAAACGTAATTGCGTTCGGTACGAATGGACCTCTTAACGCCTTGCTCGGCGCTTGACGATGACATATCTGCTCGAAGTTGGAAAGTTATAGCCCCAAGTCTAATTTATTGGCGGGTTAATTTGCAAGTGCACCACAAGCTCGCGCCCTGGAGTATTGGCAGGTCGTCCCGCAGGAATTCGGAAACGATACCGGTGAATAGGTGTCGGGATCCCCTCTCAAACAACTAATCTCGGTTCGGAATGAAAATTTGATGGGACACGACTTGAGACTCGAGTTTAATTCCAAGAGGGTTTCCGAGTAAACAGTTGAGTGGGCTCAAAAATAGATTGCGCGAGGGATACGGGATTAACTTCGAATGCTGTTATAATACAGATGTTTAGGGACTTTCATAACAAATGACAGTACAAGGGATGTTGGAAACTAGAAACTTAAACGTGGCCAGCAAAGTTATTCATGTAACGTAATAACACAATTAATATAGTTTTAATATTTAATTATAGCTTTAATTAATATAGTTACATGGAACTTGTTTTAAAGTTATTAATTATGATTGTTCCTAATAGACGAGGGAATATTTTAAGAACTGCTGTTAGTTCACAATAATGGAGGTGCTTAAGCCTGCTGGAATTTCAAGTTCTATAACTGTTTCATCCCTCATTATTTGTTTCCAAGATCTTGCAAAGTACAATACTGCCAAATAGCTATTACAAGAAATTATAATTAAATTTTTTGGAACATGATTGTTACGTATAATAGTATAACCATTGGGTCATTATGACCCAAAGCTCTTTAGATTTATTTGACTTTATGTAATTTCGCTTTTAACCTTATTTATATGAATACTACAAGTATATTATAACTATATAGCAACCAACAAGATTTTGCATTCATACTGGTGAAATATGCAAGCCTGTGCATGTCTGGGCATGTCTGTGAGTGGACACTTCAATTTCATTATATACAGTGTTGAATAAACATCATCATAAATAATGGCGAGGCGATTTCTATCTGATAAAGAAATAGCAGAAATAGATGCAATTGCATCCGACGATGCATTACGATGCGATACTTTTGACGTTGAAAATCATACCAGCGATGATACCGACTATGAGAAAACCGAAGCAGACTATGATTCTTCAGTTAACCACATAGTGCCAACAAATACTGTTGTTCCTGTGCTGTTAGTACAGTCAAAAGACAAAGTTATATCTTGGATGTTAGAACCTTCCCCCCAAAGTGGCCGAACATCTAGTCAAAATATAATAACAATTACTCCCGTTCCAACTAATCGATAGCCTATTATTTTTTCTAAAATATACTTGATGTCAGTGCTTATAAGGCATTTGTGTTATGGAGAGAAATAAATCCAGATTGGAATAAGAACGTTCTGTACAAGAGAAGACTATTTCTGGAAGAATTGGGAAAATTGGTGGTAACTCACTATGTGATGTCAAGAGCATATAAATCTCGTACTCAACAAGCTACCGCCGTAATAAAGAAAATTCAAGATCAATATGGCGAAGCAGCAGTGCCATCTACATCTGGTGCAATCAGTAAAAATAAAAGAGCACGATGTAATATGCGTCTATCAAAATGTGACAATAAAACAAGTATAGCATGTTGTAAGTATAATCAATATTTGTGTAAGGTTCATGTGGTGTATTGTTGTCGTCAGTGTAAAGATTAGACAATAATTAGATGACATATCAGAATTTATTGGATATTCTCTCTTGTGTTTAAATTTAGTGTTTGTAGTATTTTTGATTATAATTCATTTTGCTTTTGTTAGTAATAAGACTGCTTTTCATCGTTGTTTGCGTTTATATACTAACTAATAAAATCATAATTTCGAGCTATTCTTGACAATCCTCTCGTGCCTTCAAACATCGGTTCACTATGACCCGAAGGACTACAAGTATATAGTAAAACTAAAGAGAACAGCAGGGTTAAGATATTCTGCAATTAATCAAATACATATAATTTGACGAACACAGTACGAAGAGCATTTAACCCAAACCAGGTTGTTTAGAAATTGAAATTTGCTTGTAGTGAGATTTGTGTACATGGACATTTACCCTAGTTTTAATTTTTCTAAATTTTTTATTCATTTTGCCTTGTTTGTTGTGTTTGAATTCGTTTTGACGTAATTGATTTATTTATATGATTTTATTATTAATTTTTCTTTTATATATTTTCTGTCGCTCAGTGGAGAATGCCAAAAGCTGCCATCACCATATTTATAATTAGCGATATTCGAAACATAGAAAGTTCCGGAGTTATTTGAACTTATGCTAGTATGTAGTTACTAAACCACTCCAAAGAAAATACTATTTCAGCCGGCATAACACGGCCTCTGCATTATTACATGTTTGGATTCTCACAAAATATGGTGTTATCAAATTCATAATCACTAAGAAAAGTCACCCATCCTATATATACCAAGGTTTAATGAGGGGTTTCCATATGCTAACATATAATTCATACCCGCCATGTTTATCAAAGAAGGTCCTTTCGTCGTTACATATCTAAATCCTGAAATTAAAGGAAGCAAACCATTTAAAGATTAAAATTACTTAGATATAAAAATAGCTGATAAGGACTGCAACTTGGTTAGTGGTTTTTTACTCCTCTTATAAGCAAAATATTGTTATATAACAATTGCGTGGTTTATTTCGTGTTCCATGTTTATGGACGAACGTCACAAACACTATTTAAACGAATAGCACAACAGAGGAGTGTTGAACATTATTAACACATGTTAAAGTATTAGTTAAATACAACAATTTGGACTCAACTTTAATGCATTTGCAAATTTTATTCGAAGCCTAATATATACAGCCTGACAAAATGTATGGATTATTTTATTATTTGCATAACAGAGATCAAAAGATTTATGAAATTCCTCCTCACATTCTTCGATATCGACTTTTTTGCTTATGTGTATAATTCAATGCTCACGGACTGTGAGTATTGAATTACAAAATTGAAATTGACGCTATAATTTCTATGGTATTTTCTGTATTTAGAAATAAATGTAGAAAGCTGTACCCAACGATTCATTAACATACTTTTTCAATTGCACACCGATTTATCTGTCTAATTTATACCACTAATATAAATAAAAAAATTGTAAATAAACAAAATATTTAGATTTAGTACAGTACAAAATCTTTTGCGGGCTTGAGAGGGCATCAGAAATTTTCTGCTTCGGTGATTTTTGTGTTTTTACTTATAATAACTACTTCTTTCAATTTTTAATATCGCGCTCGGCTTGGCCGAGAGGAACAAAAATGTCATATTTCAAGGGAACCGTTGACATTGGGTGCCCTATTTCATATCTGTTATTTGTTTTATATAGCACAAGTGTGTTTTATGTCGAAGCACGCTAGGTTGATGAAATGAAAATATGTATCTGGCAAAAATTGCGCCTGAGTTTTAGTGATATATCGCCAAAGAGTGGTACCTGTAAAGTTAAGTTAACAAAGAGAGAAAGTATGCGTTGTTGAATGTTTTCTTGCCAGTGTTTGCCTCTCAGTTGTCCTGATGACTGATCTACAATAAAATTGACTACAAAACACAGTAATAATGTGATGTAATCTGGATATACTTTATTAACTCGATTTTCTTAAATAAAATACCATAATAAATTATACATTATTGAATGTAAAATTGCATCATCGTTTCAGGTTATTGGCTACCTTTATTTCTTTTTATAATATCGTATATAACAGTTGGAAAGGACTGTTACAAATAGTTACTTGATTCCATCGAATAACCGTTACAAATTAGATGTATAATCATGTTTACCAAGTGGGTTTCAAACTGTAAATCACCCACATGTTTCCATCCAATATAGAAGATGAATCCCAGAAATGATATCTGCACTAAATGCTCGAAATACCATTAATCTTATTGAAATATTCCATCATATTCCGCTAAGCTGGCAATCAGTAGTTGAGCTGTAACATCTTTCTGGGAACCTATCTAGAAAATATTTCAAGTAACTGTAATTGAATTCTTATATCTGAACAAAATTTCAAAAAGGGTACTGTGGAAATACTACTAAAAAATAAATAATACTCTTCTGGCTGTGTTAATGTATAATTTGGCTTAACTAATTCCAATTAATTAAATAATCATCTTCAAAAGCCTTTGCGAGTTTATATTGTGTAATTTTTATGAAATTGTTATCATCAGGGTTAAAAACTTTTGTTAGCAAATCAAACTGGCATACAGAAGGCATAGATATATCTGAGGAGGCACAGATACATCTGTGTATCTCTCTATCTGTGCCTCTTCTACACCAGTTTAATTTGACAACAAAAGTTTTTAACCGTGTTAAAACTTCTGAAGATGATTATTGAATTAATCGAAACTAGTTAAGCCAAATTATACATTAACTCAGCTAGAAGAGAATTATTTCCACATTACCCTTTTTGATTTGTACCTGGTTTAAACAGATAAATAATGAATCTAAACGAAATTTGTTTAAGTTTCAGAATATCCACACATTTTCATTTGTTATGTTACATTCGTTAATATTATTATTATTATTATTATTAGATCGATAGCTAAATGAGGAATATTAGTTTCTATTTTACATCAGCATTTTTATAGCAACTAAGTTAAATTTATCTACTATGCAATTTTTTGAATGCTCCACTCGAAACAAAGAGCTTTTAAGTGTCGTTAGTAATTTTGGCTTTAGCATTTATCAGCTTTCAGCACTTTTAACGTGCGATCGATATTAGATGCATTGTGGTTGCGTTTTGCTTTCCGACGCTTTAGTAAAACTGTTAAACCAACTGACCTGATATAAAGGAATAGTTACATCATAAATATTATTCGAATGATGAATCAATGCAATAGTAAAACTTATGGAAAAATTTTAATGTGTAAATACGTCAATTTTAGTTGAAATATTTACAAATTGGTACCGAAAAGGGCAAACGTCAAAATGAAAGTAAAACTAGCAGATGTACATAGTACATGACTTTCTCTTACCTTCCCCCTGGATTAACTATAAAAAAAATATAAAAACATTTCCGTACGTACCTGCCATATTTTTTCTAAAATATAATAAGTACTTCAAAAGTGTATTAATATACAGGCTGTTCTATTTAAAAACCTGAAGTTGGATAGTTTTTAGAATAAGCCGAACGTCCTGTATATTAGAAAACTATTTCAAATTGAGTTTGATGTCAAGCAACCTTTATTTTAAAAATTCTTTTCTAAAGAGAGCAATACCCGAGATTAAGAACGAAATACCCTACTGTCGCATAGGACTGTACTTTTATCAATTATGTTTATAATTCGACAACTGTTAATTTTGAGCATGTACTATTATAGTTTTTACTCACGATTTTATGCAGATTACAAAAATATATCTCGTTACCAAAAGTTGTAAGAAAGTCTCAACATTTTTAGGGTATAAATATGTACAATTTTTACGAAACCCTTATTGTAATCAGATTATGTAGTAATTAGCTTGTATGTAAAGTATTGTTTTAATCAGTCCAACGTGGCAGTCTAAAAACGACTTACAGATCTATCAAAATCTTGACATCGATTTTCTTTTGCAAATGCAATACTTTTTCTTAAGAAAAAATAAAATGAAAACAATATCACATAGACTAGTTAAATAATCAAATCTTGATTATTTTCATTAGTAGAATATTATTTAAGCCACTCTCATAGCAGCCAAACTTTCCACAAATGGTAAACTTTAAAACAAGAAAAATTATTTCCCACTGGCTCCTCGAAAAACACAAAGGATAGCCGGCACTTTTGAAGCTCCTTCCGCAGTAGTAGTCTCTGAGGATTTAGTCCCTTTTTTGTGCATCGTTATCCAAATTCATGTTTTAAGTGTAAAGAAGCCGCTAGAGATTCCACTGGGAGCACGGATGGAAAGTAGGGACACTATCGGATCTAGAGCAGCCCCTCGATTCTCGCCTGAGAAAGATCAAGTGCGCTTAAATTAAACTCGACCCACGGGATTTTGTACGACCGATGCGTTTTAAGCTGAAAAGAGAAATACGGTACCCGTGTATCCGGAACTACAAAGGGTATGTTTTACGTAAAATATGTTAAGTCTGTATTGGTTTGAACGATTCGCTTTATTGCGCTAACGAGGCAAGGGTTTGGCGTATTGCGTTACGATGCATTCGTAAGTTTTCTCTTCGTACAATGATTGTGTTGCTCACAGACAACATTGTCTTTATTAAAAAAGCATAGGCTGTTGAATTTTATAGAGGAATAGGATCAATATTAAAAACATAGCGTAACAGCTTCGAAGTTATTCCAGTTTATGTTATAAAATTATTTGGTTATTCAAAAACATACTTTGTTATACCAAACTTTAAAAATTTCTTTAAAAATAAATTCTTATTGTGTTGATAGGGGCACCTTTTCAGAATGAACATTTCACATCTGAAAGATATGTCTCTTTCTTATCGATTGAGCTGTCAGTACTTCTTCAAGATGCGCAACTAGAATTTCATCAAAATTTTATTTTTAATCACATTTTGTAAATATATATTAATAGGCATGTTTGCTGGCCGTCAAGCTACCCTAATTTAACTACTTTGGAATGTTATTCCTTACAGGTCGTGTTAGGATGCATAATTTACAACAACTTATCAGATAATTTAGAACAACTAGTAAAAAATAGGAGTGTTTGTAAATAGATTCATCCTTAACAAACACCCGTAGCTACTGAGCATGTATTGTTAAGGAGAACGCAGGAGTCAATTTGAACATTATTAGTATAATTTTAATTATCATCAGTTTATTTGCCTTCAAGTATAATATGCAGTCTACCGTATTGGGCAATGTACACCCAGTAAATCAGTAAAATACCCCTCAGTAAAATACCCCTCATAAACAATCTTTTGCAGCCCCTATTCAGGGCCACACTTTATACAGATGTTGCTTAACACACTACAAGCGCGGACTGCTGTCTATGAGCGGGCCAGGAATTTTTACCTTTTTGAATGTACTTGCTGTAAAAGCGGGCTAAGGTACTTTTACTCTATTTATTTACATACGAAACAACTTTATTTTTTCAACGTTTGTTTACATAATAAAGATGGCTACTTATCTTTATAGTAAATTTGTTTCATAAATTTAAATGTATATAAGCAAACTCGAAGCTTTCACACTTTTTTAGATAAAAATTCAGAATTTACTAGATTCTAGAGGGTTAAACATTTCTTTTTTTTTAATTATTTTTTGTTATATTTTTATAACAAATATGTTTTTTATAACAAATATATTTGTTTACGGAGACAATTTATCGCAAATTTTAAGTGATTTCGATATTACTGAATTTGATAGCGAGTGTGAAAGTGATGAAGACTTCTTTCATCCTAGAAGACGTAGAATTTTACCAATACTGTCTAGTGATTCTGAACAAATTGACAATGAAGAAGTGGAGTGGTCAGAATATGATAATTCTCCAATTATTGAAGAATTTTTAGGACAAATTGGCTGTGATTGCTGTGATGCCAAATAATACGGAAAGTGTAGTTGAAGTGG
>JAWQRM010000251.1:0-25594 GCA_033557675.1 Coptodactyla brooksi
GCTTGAAAATAATCAAGAATTATCATTTCAAAATTCAATAATTGGAATGGATCGCTACATGTTGGATGAAAAATTAGAAATAGTTTTTATTTATGGAGAGTTAGAGTCAGTTGGACGACTTTCACTCGTCTAATCGAAAATTTCAAAAAAAAACCAAGACGTTGGAAACAAAAAAACGCAATCGCCTTCGAAGTGCCACAGATGAAAGCAATCAAATAGAAGTTCTTGCGGCTGTTACCTTCGATCCCCCAAGTTGTCCTCAAATTACTGCTGGTTCAGAAATCCAATTTGAGGAAAAAGTCAAGTGTCCAAAGAAATTTGAACTTGAATAAACGTCATACATACCACTGCATTATTGGAGTACTCTAAACCCACACTGGCTCAGAGAAGTTCAGAATCAAAGACCATGGTCAGTGAACGTGTAGTGTGGTATTATTAGGGAGTACTTAATTGGATCTTTCTTCATTGAAGGAAACTTGAGTGGAGAGGTTTACTGCAATTTTTTGCGCAATGACCTTCCGAAATTGTTGGACAACGTTCCACTTGATATCAGAAGGGTCATATGGTATCAGCATGACGGCTGTCTAGCCCATTTTTCTATAATGTCTCGTGAGGTTCTAGATGAAATGTATCCAGATCGGTAACTAAGACGTGGGGGTCCAGCGAACTGGTCTCCTAGATCACCTGATCTGACCTCACCAGATTTTTTTCATGTGGGTTTTTTTAAAAGACAAAGTTTATGCAGACGTACCAACAAGTGCTGACGACATGTAGAGAAGAATTGAAAATGGGTGTCAATTCATAAACGGGGAGATGTTCCGCCGAGTAAACAGTGCTTTTCAACTAAGAATTGAAACGTGTTTGGAACAGGAAGGACATCCTTTTGAACATTTGCTTCCATATGTCAGAAAAAAAAATCAAATCAGAATTTTAAACATTCAACAAAATTAATTTTCCTATTTTTTTCTTTAATTTTTCTTTAATGAAACATTTTTTACAGAGCTATTTTTTTATTAGATAGAAGTATAGATATTAGTTTTAAACTAAATGTGCATTGTAGAACTTTAACTCTGTAGCAAAATGTCTAATAAAAAATTCGTTCAAATAAAAAATGTTTATTTTTTGAAGATCTACTAGAATCTGTAAAAAAATATAGGGTTGCCATTTGAAAAAGAAAGTTGCCTTTGAAATGACCTTTGAAATAATGTCTTGGTTAAAAGTAACTATCTTTTAACCAAGATACCCTTTTATTATTACTATCATGACATGTCCCCCTTTTTGCTGAAAAACTTTTGTCTGAAACTTCTCTCCATACAACTTACTGTTTTTAAGTAATCTTTAATCTCTGCTTTAAATGGGACACCCGATATAAGAAGCAAAATGTGTTCCGTTCAATTGGCAAGAATAAAATAGATTGGCCCTATCTTCCTTAGACGATAAATGTTATACTAGTGAAGATAGAATTCATACCTTGGCTTGGGGGCACAAAGGTTTAGTGTAGGCCACTTAAGTATTTTTTCTTTTTATGGGGATTCATATTATGTAACTAGTTAGTTAAACTGTAATATTTTGTAGAGTATAAATAGAGTTTCCCAATAGAAAAGAAGAAAAAAATTGTAATTTTGTTTTATTTTTGCGCTACCTTTAAGGCAGGTGCAGGAAGTGTCAAGATGGCGAACGGGGAAGCTTGAGAGTGCACTGGATTCATATCGGTGCCGGTTGAGTTACAGCAGAGATTCGTGTGGATCGATATGATGATTGTACCAGAGCTTACGCAGATGATCCTCGGTGTAGATCTCTTCCAGGCCATGCGTGTGGTTCCGGATTTGAGTAGGAACGAATGAGAGTTTTCTGCTGGCAAAAATTTCGTTGACAGTACAGTAGAGGTGATCTGGGGTGTACTAACACCACGGAGCACGTCATCAGTACAAACTCTCCTTGCATTAAGTAGCGTCTCACCCGGTCTCATTCGTCATCCAGGAGTGTATCAACAGTAGACATAGTTGGTCCTCTCCTATCCTGCTCGGAGAAAGATAGTTACCCACTGCCCTATGTTACGGCCACTCTCTACAAGCTGAAGAATGCTAAGTATCTGTCGTCTCTAGATATCAAGTCGGTTTTTTGGAAGGTACCTCTAGACAAGGAGTCCAGGAAGCACACAGCGTTCACGATTCCAGATCGAGGGTTGTTCTAGTTCACGCGGATGCAGTTAGGTATGCATAGCTCTCCTACAACATATCAGAGATTCATCAATCAAGAGCTTAACGCATTTGTTTACTTGGACAATGTTATTGTGGTCACGGATTCCTTTCATCGATATTTAGAGGTGTTAGGAGAGATTTTCAGGAGGTTGAACGAGGCCGGTCTCAGAGTCAGTTGGGAAAAATGTGGACCTTGTAGGTAGAGGCTTGCATATCGATCCACAGAAGGTGGAGGCTATGGTGAAAATCCCTGAACCTAGAAATCGGAAGGAAGGTAGGAGGATTGTTGGCATGTTTTCTTGGTATGGGTGATTCATACCCGATTTCGCAGCACTCATGAGTCCGATCACGGTATTGTTGAGGAATGGGGAAGTGAAGTGAAGATTGTGACCGGGCGTTCCGGAATAATAAGGAGAGGTTGGTCTCTGCTCCGGTGTTGTGTTGTCCGGACTATGGTTACCCTTTTGAACTTCATACCGATGCCTTAGCGATTAATTTGGAGCTTGTCTGGACCCAGCCATCGGAGCGAGGCGAAAGAGTAGAGCGTATCTGAACAGGACATTGTCGGGGGCTCAGCCTACTCAGAAACGCGGCAGAGTGGTTTCACTCTACCATGTCTGGTGGTTATTTGGACTGCGTTGCTATCTGGAGAAAGAACCTTTCACCATTATTGTAGACTCTTATTCGTTGGTTTAGCTTTTTTAAAGCTGAAAACTTTTTCGGGTAGGTTGGTTGGTTGGTAGGATGGACAATGCGGCTCCAGCAGTTCGACTTCAAGGCATCGTAATTCAAGCATCGTAATTTAAGGCGAGGAAGTGGACTTAGTCGAGGAGTAGTCCCAACAGAACACGAAGTGAATTCAGGAGGTGGACTTAAGATGAGGAACAGTTCAAACGGCTGTGACGTGCCCTTTGAATGACGTGCCGGAACACCCGATCTTCCACCTACACAAAGCCTCCTCCTCATGGAGGTCGGCAACCCTGAATTGTACAAGGTGAGTCTGGGGTCGGCCCTAGTCAGTGAAGAAGGGGAAGGTTTAATAAAGATAGGAAATAGACGCCGCATTCTCGTAAAATCAGACCAACCTGTATATACAATCCTGCCCGCGATGGTCAAAGAAAACCTCCCTCCAAGAGAAACAAGTCTTATATATTAACAAAGTACAGTCAACAAAGTGTACATTGTAGAGATAAACAATAATTATCACAATTAATAAAAGAAATCTTTCTTTGAACTAAACCGAAGCAAAATGTTTCGCCATTAAGCCAACAAATGTCGACTCTAACTTGATCGTAAAAAGGAAACGTTCTAACTCTCGCAATTAAGGAGTAAGTGATTAATATGATTATACCAATCAGAGTAATCAACTTTATGACTTCTAGAGCCACAGCAGACTAAAAATTGAACGTTAAAAATGATACAAACAATAAGTGAGGTTATAACCGTAATCAAAAATCAAAATATTAAAAATATGCAAATACGAAGTTAACAAAAGTTACGATAAACGAGTAGGTTTATTCCGACGTCGATGGGATGACCACGCCTCGTCCACGGGTAACGAAGCTCGATGGGGAGTCACACGACTCGAAAAAGTGGACGAAGCACAAGATGTCGCCCAAAGAGTATCGTAACGAGGAAAGGTACCTCCAAAAGTGTGCTCCAAAACGAACGCCTCAAAAGCATGCTCCCAAAATCCGGTTACTCTTAATCGGATGCCTCAAAAAAAGATGCTCCTAACTAAATCTAAGGACAAATATAAAAACGACTCTTAGGACAAAAATATACCTGAATTCCTACAAAATGAACAATAGTCTCCCTTCCAAATACCTTACGAAATTAACCGATCCCTTGTAATCGTCGATGCAGAAGGAAAAATATCCGACCCACGATAGTTAGAACATCCCCACGATCCCTCAGGATTCCACAAAATTAAACGATGAAACGTTCCCAACTTGGAGTAAGCGAAGGATGACCTTCGATATGTCTTGGTCGAAAGATCTTCGAAAGACCTTCTACGACTCCTTTCTGGACAATGATGTCAGTAACAACGAAGACCTCGCTACGATGTCTGACGCAGGAAAGAGAGCTTGCATACGGAAAATCCTGCTGTTATACCCGGAAAACAGGAAATGACATATCCAACCTAAAGATACCCTGAAAACAACAATCTCAACACAACTACTTGAGAAGAAACGGATGAAAAACCGCTAAGCCAATGTCCAATTAAAGCAAGACAATAGAAGGATTTACAGCGCCAATAAACTATGCGCGACGTTAGCGAGAAAACAGAAATCTACAACCAACACCACAAGTCCAGTTCAGAAAACGAACACCAGCTGTCTACACGAGTGCCACGCTTAACGAAAAAATCCAAAGCTACGAAAATGACCCGATAAAACTCAAACCTGACGACAAAATCTACCAGCTAGAAATGGAACCGTTTCACGGCACTCCAACTTGGTTCAGGAAGTAGATCAAGGAGAACTTCCGCAGATTGCCCGAGTGCCCGAGCGTTCAATATACGGATTCTGATTTTCTGGCAATCGTTTCTCAGCCGCCAAGAAACGGAGTCAAAGCAATTTGTGACCCGGAGAGCTTTGTTGATAATAATTCGGTAGCCAGTGTAGTAACAAAGCAGGGTTCTGAAGTCGATGTTCGTGGACGGGCTTGTAGGAAGGTTGTTTCCTTGTAGATACACGAAGCTATTTCTTTCAGGGAGTAAATCAGGATTGTTTAGAACTCGACGGAGGGTTGCGTCGAGGGAGATTGTTGTGTTCGGTGTCCAAGGCTATGTAGCTGGTGACCCAATGTTAAGATCCAAACGATTTTGTTTCGGGAATAGGGAGGGATTAGATGTAGGAAATCCAGCAGGGATTTGGCACGCTGAGGTCTGGATCGGCAGTTGGGTTGATCCCCCAGGGTAAGTTAGAGTCGTCTTAGGTCGGATTTCACTCTGTAGAAAAGGCGTTAGAATGTCTCTATCGATTTATCCTGGTGCAGTAGAAGGCTACTAATTGGATTCAGGACTATATTGCACTTGTGGTAGATCTTACATTTCTGTATTCGCTGATCTGGTGTCTGTTGAGACTTATTATCGTGTTGTTCATTCTAGGAGTGCTCATTCGATTTTGTAGTTTATTATGACGACTTAGATTTGTCTTCATACCTGTTAGTTTTCCCAATTGTGACTTGGACGATTTTGATTTGTCCGTTTTGATTTCTTCGTGCTTCGACATTCCCTTAGGTATATCCGGTTCATGATCAGTATTTTAGCAACCACTACTTTTTCGCTTTGTTGAAGAGAAACACTTTTAAAGTTTTTTTTTTGTTTGTTGGAGAGATCTATTTTCGACTTCTGCGTTAGCCTTTGTAATTATTTCAGTGACTTGTGTTTTTCTTACACATATATTTTAAAAACTACGTGTTTTAAGTATTTAAAGTGTTTATTTAAGTGGTTTTCGGGCTGCTGCTGTTTTTTGTGGTGCTGTTCTTTGGTTTTACCCCTAGCTCTCGGCGGTTTATATTTTTTACTCACCCAGGGCGAGTTTAGAGATGCCATAGTCGATGTCTTGGGCGTCTCTCGCTCTGGTGTTCTATGTTAATTAAATGTCGGTAAGGCAGAAAAAGGTATTTCGTTATTCCTTTTTTCGGCGTTCGTATTTTGTCGTGAATATCCGAGTACAGAACTCTTCAGAAAGGCAGAACTCTCCAGTAAAAATTACGTGGCGGCTTTGTTCATACCTTATTTTTTTGGAACTCACCTCGTCTCCACTGTTAGCGGGTCGGCCTGCAGTGTTCTGTGGGAGTTGAGGAGCTGACATTCTCTAAGGGAGAAGGTTACAGAGTTTGCTGGTGTGAATTTGAGTGGAGGCGCGATTGTTATCGGCACCTCCACCAATTTTGAGTGTCACAGTTTCAAACGGCTTGTTTATTGAACGAACCCGTTCAACGGTGTGGTTTAATAATATATTAGGGCAATCAATATGTATATTATAATAATATATTAGGGCAATCAATAAATAACGAGACAGAGGTCATTAAACTAAAAGTATGGTATTTAGAAAAATGGAGACTGGCCTGTAGTTGGGCCTGTAAGGGAAGTTATTTTGAAAGAATTGATACATTTAGCAACTTTAGAGATCCTCCACCACCAATGGCATATTAAATACGTTATGATACTGGTTTTCGATTTGCAACAACGTCCGATGGCAATGTGGGAGCTAGAAATAATGAAGAATATGTTTATTACGCCATGTTCTCGAACCCACAGATCTGTATGATGTCGCAACTAAGAAATATATCGATAAGAGAATTGAAACTATGAATAATAGAATTATACCTACAATTACATATCAGAATAAAGTTCTAATGGACAAATTAAATTTTTTATAAGGGGATATGTATAAACAATTAAAAATATGAACACGAAAATAGCACATTCGTCTATAGGAGACGAAATCCAGCGAACTGTAAAAGATCTTACATTCTAAATAGAACTACATATGTAAAATAGTACAGAATTTAAAACGGCCCACGCGAAGAAATTGTTTAGTTTTGATGGATAAATCCATCTACATGCTCTCGAAAGAGTTTCTGTTGGGAAAACTTGAGTTGCGAGGGCCCTAATTACATAAATAGTATTGCAACAATTACTACTCGTTAGTTGTTAGAAAGATGAGTAACGTAAAAGAACAAATTGTTGATGAACTACATTGAGCCGCTAGACGTCGCTATCGAAGACGGCGAACAATTATTCGTGACTTACATGACGTGTAGTACGATGACAAGCCGATTTCGTAGATATATCTATGTCAGATCGAATAAACAGTATAAATATATATTAGTTGTGATTGATTTTTTTTCAAAGTATCCCTGGACCAGGCACCTGAAAAATAAAACTACTAATAATTAAGTAATTAAAAATACTAACTTAAATAGTACCAATACGAATTTCACAACGCTGCGGTTACGAAGTCATTGGACTTAACCATTACTCTATGCATAGCAATATGAAAACATCAATTACCGAACGTGTAATTCGAACGTTAAAAGCATCCATTCATTCATCTGATTCCTTTAAGTGGAGTTCAAACTCTTTCATCTGCTCTTGTTTAGTATCAAACTCTCTGGATTCCGACATTGTAATTATCCATGCGCCTGCAACAACAGCGGATTTGTAGGTTCATTCTTCTACAAACTTACTGCGAATTTTGCGATCGCGGCGAATAAAATAACAATCGTGCACGGACATGTCCTGACATATCTGGACGCAAAACAATGTATGGCTTTTGCATATCTGGATAAGAAATACTAGATCACTTTTGCTTGTTTGGACACGAAACAACTGGCGAATTTTGCGATTTAAGCAAACATTCGATAGTAAAGGAATTCATAGCTGTAAATATGATGCGCAGTAGGATTTTGATGTCAAACACGTGCACCGAACACTTGCTGCCATAAAATAAATGCTGATTTGTAGAATTTCAAGGGCACTGATGCAAAACACGAAAACATCGGGCAGATTTTAGGCATACACAGGGTATTAAGGAATTTATGTTACAACGTCCTAGGGTATATAGGGGAGGTCAAATAAGGTATTTTTTGTTTTGGAAAAAAACAAATAATTATCAAAGATCATAAAGTGACAATGAAAGTTCACAATCTCAGATTTAGTTAGACAAATTCGTTTTAAATAGAAAATTATACTGATTCTGAATACACTAAGATGGTGCTGATTGACGGTGATGCATCGAGCTACTAGACCAAAAACTGTCAAATTTAGAGTGCAAATATACAACCCGAACTAGTAACATAAGAAAAATACTTTATTAATTAAATATTAAATCAAAGAGTAAATACATAGAAACATGTTTCTTAACAGTAAATAAATAAATAAATAAAACAAGAGTAATACATAATTTAGTGGAGGTACTGTTCTAGGTGACCACCACCGTGGTTAATACATAGGTTGCATCTGCGCATCATATTTAATCGAACCCGCTGAAAAATATCTGGAATGAGGCGTATAGTCTCAGCTGATTCTGTAATCCTTGGCACCAGATCTTCTGCAGACTCAACTGGGCTTTTGTAAACTAGGCTTTTCATGTCGACCGAAGGACTCATCTAAAAATTGGGCGGCTTCGTTAAAATGATGGGCTGGTGCCCCAGCATGCTGGAACCACATTTGTTCCCTAACATTTGGTGGCACATCTAATGATTCTGGCAAAACGTTGCGCAGAAAATGGACGTAAGTTGCACTGTTCAATCGATAGGGTAGCATGTATGGACCAAGTAAGCAGTCACCAACAATATCGGCCCACATATTGGCTGAGAACCTGCTCTAGTAATTTTTTAAAACGGTAGCATGTGGATTTGCTTTAGCCCTAATAATAATCCCTTCTTTTTTGAAAGATGCTTCATCAGTGTACAGAACGCAGTTTGGAAAAGAGCTTGTACTTCACAGCGCTAAAGATACCATCGACAAAACGCAATACGATGCTTGCTATCCTCAGGGAGCAGTGCTTGTACTTTTTGACTGCGGTACGCACGCAGAGACTGCTCCTTAAGTACTCTCCAGATAGTATTAATGGCTGACGTCCATAACCTGGGCGACAGCTCGAGTGCTCGTGGACGGATATTCGGCAAATTGCTGAAGTATTTCCTCTTCAAATATTAGTGTTGCAAATGTCTCTGAACACCTGCGTTGTTACGAGCCACTTTTAATCTTCCCGTTTCTCTTAAACGCCGCGTGATTCTTTCGAAGATGGTATGCCCAGGAATGCGCCTCGTCGGAAACCGTTCTGCGTTTAACCGTCTAGCAGATCGACCATTTCGACGTGCTTCGCCGTAAATCAGCAGCATGTCAGTGTATTCAGAATCAGTATAATTTACCATTTAAAACGAATTTGTCTAACTAAATTTGAGATTGTGACCTTCGACTGTCACTTTATGATCTTTGACAATTATTTGTAATCATTTGTTTTTTCAAAATAACATTACAGTAAAAAATTGTTGGTTCTGGTACCAACATCGAAGGTTCGTCAGGGATCGAAGAGAGAAAGTCGTGGATTCTGATACCAACATCGGAGGTTCTTCTTCTTCGGATCAAAGGACCTTTCATTCTCATAAATAAGGTTTCCTAATAAAAAGATATCAGAGGTAAATACTTTTGCACTTTAGTTTTATTTTCTTTATTCGTAGGTGTGTAGGTACGCCACCTGTATCGCGGGGCCGTAAGTACTAGACAGCACAATGTGCCTAATTTTTTCCTTTTAGCGTAGGGAATCAGTAGCACGATACCTATATCGCGGGGATGTAAGTAATAGACAGCGCCATCTATCACGGAAGTGGGTTGATTAGGTCAGGAACGTAGATAGTACTGGATTGAGTCAGTAAGGAAGGTGGCACATATGTACAAATGAACTGAACCTGATGTTTTAACTTCCACCATCCTATCTAATCTTAAAATTTGTATTCCTTACCCCTTAGTGACTCTATTGAAGTAACTTTTTGCTTAGTCTAATCATTGCAGTATATGCTCATATATCTTTAACGGTTACACTTTTTTAACAGATTTTATTTAAAATTAACGTAAATAACATTAGGTTACAATAGAAAGTCGTTTGCCGGTTTATTATTTCAGCACTACTATTTACTGCCGCTCTCTCACGTATCCCAACATGCATTTCTCGAATCAATACACCACCATTGCAAAAATCCTCTTCGCACAAGTAACACTCTTCCCTTTCTACTTCCCCACAATTCGTCGTATTACTATCTGCACAAGATTTCAGCGTACTACCGTTGTTCCTCAACGACAAACACTTATCGAAGTATAACAAATCGCAGGTGTCATTTTCTGGACGCGAACATGGCGGAATGTTTCGCACTTCCTGTTCGTTGAAATCTACACTATCAGCACATCGGTAACAGAGCAACGGTTGGACGACGCAAACATTGAAAATGGTTAAAAATGACAAAATCGTGAAAAGAGAACAATTTAGTCGCTGCATTTGAAGAACTGAATATGCTCTATTTTGACAGAAAAACTCTTAATTAGGAAATTGTGCAAAACGTGTCACGGAATAGATGTCACTTGGAAAATGACATCGATGCTATTCGTTCCGAGTTTTAGTCCGGTTAAAAATGGCCGCATTGGTTATAATTATCAATCACAATAGATTGGAACGGAGTAATTGTGGTTGTCTCTAATCAATTTTCGTTTCAAGTCTACACGCCGATATTCTATTTAAGACTCGTTAGTAAAATGTGTTGACATTTAGAGGAATATTAAAAATCAATAGAAGAAATTTTGAATTCAGACTAACTTCGGGCAATCCATCAAGCTTTCTACATTCTTAATCTAGATAAGAGTATTTATTATTTTAATTTATTTAACCAAATCTATCACGTAATTCCAATGTACCGAATCGTTCGTCTTCATATTGCCTAGCTACTATCTCGTAAATTTCAATATTCGAGTTGCTAACCATTCCCCACAGCTGCATTCCATAGTTCCATATTAGCTTTAATATCATGCTGTAAAGCAATTTCTTATTTTCTAAGTAAAGCTGTGGTGTCCGTCCAAGCTGTCAATAGATAATTCGTAATTTGTGATAAATATGTTTCTCTGTCCAAATAAGTGAAGGTATTGTGGGTGATCATTGACCCATATATATTAATATTCCATATTTTATGTCATTGCTGTCTTGTATGCCACTGTTTTTTCCAAAACATCATTACAGTACTTAAATGTAATAATTTCGCATAGATTGTTTGCACACTAGATTTGACAGTTTTTGGTCCACATCTCTAAAGGGAGGCATTTTTGGTTATAGGTTTATTTGTAAAATAAAAAATATTTTATTTAACCTCCCCTATATACCCTAAGACGTTGTAACATGAATTCCCCAACATCGCGTATAAAACCGCGAATTGTACGCTTCACGATACAGTCTACTTCAAGAGTTTAGATCATCGACAATAATTCTCGTTTCCCATACAATCAACAAGCCTAAAGTTTGAAGAAAAAAAGTTGGGAGGTTCTTCTTCCGGTCGAAGGACCTTTCATTCTCGTAAATAAGGTTTCCTAATAAAAAGACATAAAAGGTAGATATTTTTGTAATTTAGTTTTATGTCCTTTATTCGTAGGCGTGTAGGTATACCACCTGTATCGCGGGAGCGTAAGTACTAGACGGCGCAATGTATCATTGATTCGCTGTAGTACCGAATTTTTTCCTTCTAGGATTGGGAATTAGTAGCACGATGCCTATACCGCGGGGATGTAAGTAATAGATAGCGAAGTAGGTGATAGATGGCGCTGTAAATGGCAAGTAAAGTGTATTGACATTTAGAGGAATATCAAAAACCAGTAGAAGAAATTATGAATTCACACTAACTTCGGGCAATCCATCAAGCTTTCTAAATTCTTAATCTAGAATAAGATTTATTATTTTAATTTATTTAACCAAATTTATCACGTAATTCCAATGTACTGAATCGTTCGTCTTCATATTGCCTAGCTGCTATCTCGTAAATTTCAATGTTCGAATTGCTAACCATTCTCCACAGCTGCATTCCATAGTTCCATATTAGCTTTAGTATCACGCTATAAAGCAATGCATTATTTTCTAAGCAAAGCTGTGGTGTCCGTCCAAGCCATCAATAGATAATTCGTAATTTGTGATAAATACGTTTCTCTATCCAAATACGTTTTTCCAAGGTCAGTCTTGTGATCTACTGGTTGTTTAATGATCTATTTACGAAAAGTGAAGGTATTGTGGGTGAGCATTGATATATATATATTAAGATTCCATATTTTATGTCAATGCTGTCTTGTATGTCACTGCTTCCCTGTGTATGTAGATGAATAGCGTCATTAGTAGTATACAGGAAAAGTATGTATTACAGACTTAATTATACAAAATGAAATAGTATCAAGATTTTAATTTTCAAGCAAGTGAGAAGTTTTTACAAATAACAAATGAAAGTAATAAAGCTATTCAATTAAAAAAATATCAGGGACACTTGTAATGAAAACAATACAATAACAAAAAGTAAACAACCCAAAATGAACAAAACTAAAATGCAGAAGCACTAAACTATTTTATTTCATGTTCATATACATTTCCATTTCGACCGACGCATATGTCGTTTCTTATCAAGAAAGGCTGTAACAAATGATCTCGGATGCTGTTCTTTAAGCTTGCTTTACTAGTGATATGATGCCAGGGAGACAGATATAATAAGAGCCCTCCATTATTTATATTGTCCATTCCCACCAACGATCAAATATTTCGTGCTACATCCTAATTCTATTTGAGCTAATTGGAACACGAAACGAAAATTGAGGACAAGAACAGGGGAAAATAGCGTCTTGCAGATCTGCAGATAGAACCTTTATAATTAATGTAAACGATGACTCAGAAATAACTGAAGACAGCACTGAAGAGGATAAACTATATTTGATCAATGATTTATAATTAATGCCAAATTAGTTTTCCCACACGAAATTCGATGTGGTATTGATCAATCTTATACAATATATTGTAAGTTTGTACTAAAAAACGTATGTAAATTTGTTGACTTTGTTGGTAAGAAATTGTGTAACATTGACAACGATTTAAGAGAAATAAATAAAGTAGCATTATTCAAGCGGAAACTAAAATTCTTTGTGCTCACTCAAAAATAAATTAATGTAGTTTAGGTGATACACAGAAGGATTCAATAATAATAAGTACAATGGGCTGACATATAAATTCTAATTAACTATATTTTGTAAAGTTATTCATATGTGTATAGAATTTCTTTAACCTCCTCAAAAAGTTCTAACATAATAATTGGTACACCAGGACCCTACATAATTCTCTGATGATCCCTTTAATCACTGAATTAGGAATGCATTTAATCGGTAGATTCATATAGTTTCATAGATACTGAGAGAGACGGTGGGTCGGCGGGATTTAACTTCATGTTTACAGTTAATCAAGTTTTGCATAACTGTTCAAGCCACAAGATATCCGATACCTTGAAGTATATAAGATATCCGATATCAAGACATACGAAATGACAAACATAAAAAAATGTGCAACAAGTCAATTCAAATTGAATTTATTTAAAAATAACTATCGTACAAGATAACCCCACAATAATCAATTAATAATCGACTTATTTAATCCTACATAGTTCTTTTTCTGTAGTTGTTATGAAGAAAATATTGTATTATTGTACTATTAATTTTTCCGTTATGAACAAACTTTTCAAAAATAAATCATTTATTGATTGGAATAAAATTACCCAAAATTTTAACTTACAATTAGTAAATGAGTCTGACGCATCATGCCTTCCATAAAACACCGCATCACACTTCGTATAGGAGGACGAAGAAATACAAGAAACAGAAAATGCACTCTAAATATTTTAAAAAACTTGTAAACATTTTAAGCGATGTTCAATGTTGCAACTGTTATTCGAATTATTTAGTCATCACTATTCATTACTAAAAAACAATATTATCGATAGTGGGCGTGGATTTCTTTGTTGTATAACTTAATAATTAATATAACTATAGATACGAGTACGTAATCCATAGATACTTATAGACTGCTTATAGACTATAAGTCATTTTTGTCCAAATTCGTTACGTTTCAGATTATTTAGAACTTGAACTCATCCCATTATCATCATCAAAAATCAGTGCTTTTATTTAAAACTACCTGTTCTTGTTCTATGACAAAGGGTTTGCATTTTTTCTTTCTATGCGCTTTTAAAGACAGGGGTCAATACTTTTGATGGCAATAGTATCTTTTTAAAGAGCAAACTTTTCATATTTATGTACTTCATACTATTATGGCGTACAAATTTAATGTTATTATTCTTATGTGTTTTGTTATTGGATGAAATATTTGTTAGAATACTTTTGGCAGGGTTAACCGTTATGTATAAATATATATTAATAAATTTTTCTAAATATAATATTTCTTTACTATACGAATTTGAATATAAAATATTGCACCGAACTTACTTCTAGTATAAATCTGATCAAACGAAAAGTTGTGCACAAACCATTTGGTGTGCAATAACAGCTTGTAATAGCGGGAATTTAATTTGCGGTCGTATTAACCGCAATGCTGTGGTTAAGGAGTTAGATGTATATTTCTTGTGAGCGATCTGCCAAAAAGCATAAAGTGGACAGAAAAGTCAGGCAATTTCTTTATAAATTCGTTTATATATGCACAATGCCCCAGAGGTATGGAATAATGGTTCTACACCCTTAACAAGACTTTATATTAAAAAATGTTTCAAACAAAGGTTACTTAGCACAACCATGCGCATGTTTTCACTTAGTGCAAAAAAAATTGTGATTAAGTCATTTTGAGTGATGAGCACTAAAACAGAGCACTCTGTATATTTTTGGTTTTTTGGATTACTCTTGGTAAGACCTTTGAAAATCATATGAAGATTTAAGGTCATCAAGTTGATAGTATTTGAGATATTCGCGTTTTTATTATAATAAGTAAATTTAAAGATTTCCGTGGAAATTAATACATTAGTGGTTAAAAAATTAATGGTTAAAGAAATACAATAACGTAAGTTTTGAACCAAAAAACACAAAATCTTACACTGTATATACAGGGTTTATATTGTATATTTAGGTCTCCTCTACCTACCCTTACATTTCTGACATATAGTTTAGAAACACCCTGGATATGAAGACATAAGCCTTCAAACGCAGAGGATAATTACTTTTGGATATTAATATCCAAATTCCATATTATAAAGATAATAATAACATGTTATTTATGCAAACAAATATGCCAGCAAGCAAAACTAGTAGACGTAGATAAATTAGTTGTATTGATCAGAGGTGTCATATTTGACACTGACAGATTCTTGCAACACAACATTGTAAATGTATATTGGCTTGGCTCAACTAAGCCCGAGAATCTGCTACGTATGCATTCTCCTCAACTCTTTTTCGCTGCCGTTCGTACGCAGTTTGAAGTGTTTACTATGTTTCGATGGGTCGAGAGAAGCTCTGGACGAAATGCTTCCATTTTTGACAAATGTTATGATACCGGAATGTAAGAATCCAAAAAACTACACCTGTAACTGGAGATATGCCGACAGCTGTGCTACTTTAAAACTTCACAATTCAGTGTATAAGGGATGTGTAATGGCTCAAGAAGAAAATTGTGAGGAGCGTCAAGATTGTTTCTTGTGTAACAATGATTTTTGTAATATAGACCGAAATATCCGTCAAAATCTAGAAATGAAGAATAATCAATCTGTAAATTCCAGCAAAAATCTTGTAGCAGCTAGTTTTGCACTAATAATAAACCTTGCTATACTTAGTCGATTTTAACATTGCCTTTTCATTTTTTTTATCAAATACGAGCTGTATCCAAACATGAGAGATCTATTTCAGCGGAACACTTCATTCTTCATTCCTGCAGTTGAGCATTTATCTTTGTTACAGGAAAGTTCTAGACCAAATCCTGCGGTCATTGCAGTACCACATCAAGAACCTTACCACCAGTTTGTGCCACGTCAAAATGTACCAGTTGTCAGCATTTCAAATCAAGACGATTTTGCCCAACATATTGTTGATCAGAGGAATGGATTGCTTAGCACAAAAGCACAACTAGAGTCAGCTCAGATGCCTCAATTTCCACAATATGCCCCACAAACGTCAAATTGGTTATCTCATCAACCTGGACCACTAATCCCTCAAGCAACTCAATATGGTAAGAAAGAAAAACAGTATCATCGTATACTGTTAACGATTACAATTAACCATATAGTTTACATTTAACTATATAGTTTACAATTAACACAATTTACATAAAAACTATATGTTAATTTTGTATGTATAATCAAACTTTCTGTTCATGTGGTTTAGTGTAGTAAATTTTTAGCAGCAGAAATGTGTATATCATTGTGTTTTTCTACTCAGAATTTTTTAACACTTCATATTTACTTGCATTTTTACAATTTTATTAAAATTTTAGGGATTTTCCATGCCAAAAGAAAGTAAAAAAAAATAAACGAAAAGAAAGGTTATATCTTTAGAAAGCAAAATTAAAGTTTTAACTCGTCTGCATAACGGAAAAAGAGTAACAGATGTTGCCCAATTTTATTCCATGAATGAAGCCATAATAAGTACAACAAGAAAAAATGAAGAGTTCATTAGAAAACGTGTAGCGGTTGGATCTTCTACGAGTATGAGCAGAGCTTCATACGTAAGAGATGTTGCAATGAAAAATATGGAAAAAGCATTAATGATATGGCTAGAAGACACCACCCATCCCAAAAGCGGATTCCAAAAGATATCAATACAATTACAAATAAGGCTTTGCAGATTTATGAAAAAATTAAGATTCAGTTACCATACTTCTTCAATTGAAAAGAAGCTGTGTTTTTCTGCAAGCCATAGTTGTTTTGAAAGATTTAAACAAAGACATCCTTTACATAATCTAAAATTGAAATTGGCTTTGTTCAAATTATAGCCGTTAATTCCTACAATCCTGACCAGGTCTTTAGTGCTAATAAGTTCGGAATAGTTTGGAAAAAATGCCAGAAAGTATCGCTAACATCGCCAACAAAATGCACAGTTCAATTTTATCTCTGACCCTAAGGTATTTCATAATTATACCAATACAGTTTACAGTGATTACAGTATTCTTGAACAGTAGTTTTAATCCAGCAGGATTAGTGATTTATGTCAATTTTACGGCTAAATTTTTGAGTAAGCACTGAGATTTGGAAACAAAATTTAAATACTTTATTTTATTTAAAGCAACCTAACTAATAAAGCATTTCCCTTTTTATTCCTTGGGTTACTTCATAGAAACATATAAACAGTTAGCTGTTCAAACATTTTTATCAGAATTTTGTAGTTGTTTTGTAGGTTTATTACAATTTATTCTTGTTGCAAGTTGTTGCTAAATAACCATCATACATACATAAGACAATAATTATTATAGGTCATTTAATGAGTTGGTTATTTATTTTTCTAGGGGACAAAAACAGTCACATATTCACCCACAAAGCGACCGGCCTGCAAGTTCCCGAAGGATTGGACACCAGGTATAACAAATACAAGGGGGCGATGCAGACTTTGCATCGGGCTCTTGGATTTTCTAACGGCGGGTGAGAGAGGCGGGTTGCCTATATTTGCGTGCGGTAGAACGTAGGCCACCATGATTGCACGACCGGCTCATTAGATTTACATGTATATCTAGTGTGTGCACGCCTTAACACCCGGTAGTATGCCTAGGTTACACTGTGTGGCGAAAGTGATAATCGATTTTTAAGAACGTTCATTAGTCATCAAAATAAACAAATTATTCTCAATAAACTAATACATACTCTAAAATGTATAGTATGCATTTCCGGTTTTCTTCAAATTAACCAATTAACTAACCGCTTAATCAGGAATGCGAATTATCCTCCAACCAATCAAAAATTATTTCTTCTAATTAAATGTTTGATTGGTAGCACTTTGTGAAGCTTTTCAATTTTTGATATGTTGTTTCCCTATTCGGTATAAGTTATACCGTGGTGACGTTTAGTTTATATGAATTTGCTGTTTTTCCGTGGATAGCTGTATATGAAGTATTCTTTTATGTTTTATTGAAACAAAAAGATCAATTGAAAGCAATTTATTTAATATATATTTACTCAAAATTGTTAATTTCCATTCAACAATTTGTTTATTATAGTAACTCGAGTCACGTTGTGTAAATTGCTATACTAAACAGGAATCTTGGAAATTCCTATAGCAAGAGAAGCGTTAAATAGCGAAAGTTACGGTTTTATGGTTTCTATTTGATGCACTTTTCTTTTTTTTTCATAAAATGTTCATGGCATACTAGATATATTAGAAAAAAAATATTTTTATTACACTTCTTAGAAAAAACCTGTAGATAAGTACATTCTTAGTGATGAAGTCGAATTGAATTTTTTATGTAACATGTCATTTTGGCGTTATGTCAAAAACTTGTGTTTTTAGATGGAAACGATAGTTGGCTGTGACCTATTAAAAATACCTCTTTTTAACAATTATGATGACATATCTTATGACACTGTTATGTTGAAAAATATGAAAGTTAGTTAGGAATCAAACCTGAAACTAACCTGATCAAACTAAGTTAGAATAAATCAATATCATCTTTAATTTTTAATACAAGAAAGGAACATATACAACATTTATTCTTATCTAAATGTAACGCATAAGTTTTCTTTTATATTGATATAAAAGAAAACCAGAATGTAACTTTATGTTTCTTGCTTCAATTTCGGCAAATTATTATCTCACTTATATTTAACTTTTCACATAATTTATTCTTTATGGAAAGAAACCTTAGGTTCTTAATCTTTCTTGTACCATTGTGGATCTTAAATAGTATTTTATTATTTCAAGCTTTGAAAAATTACGTTCGGGCTCAGCAGTGGTTGTCGAAATTGTTAATAAAATTCTTAGGAATATAGTTACTTAAATGGGGAAATGCATTTCCTATTTGGTGAAAATTTTAAGTCATTCTAATGAAGACCAATCACGTATGCTCTCACAGAAAATGTTACAGAACCCTTTAATTCCTTCATAGAGCCCGTACAACATTTTCTCACTTTGTTTTTTTCTTCGCGTTTTAAATTTGGTATATTGTCCTTAGTTCTTCTGAATTTAAATCAACCTTCGTCTACTATTTATAAAAAGTACTGTTGACAAAAGTTAATTTTTCAGCATCGTTAACCTGAGAATCTTCTCCTCCATAATCAAAATGGTGCTTCCCTTTTCTAATTTTATTTTTTTTTAATTCTGGAGAAATATTAAATTTTGTACTTAATTTTTCAGCTTCGACTTTTGATTCCAGAAAATCAACATTTCTAATTGCTACAACTGGCTAAAAATTCAACTTTACTGTATAGTTTTGTTAATTCCAAGTTTTAGTATGAAAATTTTTAAAATTAAGATTATTGTAGAACACAATTGAAGTATATGGCAAAATTTATATAGATTAAAAATCTTCAAAACTTAAATAATTCACATACAGTCCCAGGCCGGTTGAGGAAAATTGCCCAGTTACGCTAATCACTAGATGTTAAAATATTCATATTCTGCACACAAACCTAGCGTGTAGAGTTTTAAATGCATCGATCCCTGATATTGATCCTGAACAGGGGACCGACAGATACATAGATGGCACCTGTACCTACCCGTTGGTTCCGTTTTGTGTGAAGCAGTATCGCTTCAAACGTAATTATCCCCTGCGTTTGAAGGCTTATATCTTCATATATCTCTGGAAAACTACTCAGCGGAAAAAATAAGTAAATCTTACTACAATCGGGATTTATATTTTATGTATGCATGCATAGTACATACATATGTATTTACATGTAGGTACAATTGCACATATAAGTACATATATGTGTATTAAAAGTTAAAGAATAAATTTATATGGGTTGAGAAAATTTATGAATTTCCGTCTGTTGAAACTTGGCTTGCTTCCATTTCAACTAGGGATTTTCAAAATGACTTTCTAATTTTATCAAATGTTGAAATACTATAAAGTCATCTCTTGCAAGGTGTTTCAAATAGGTAATTTGTTCCATTGCTTCATTCTATGATTTTATCGAATCAGAGACTTGGTTATTGCCTTCGTCCTCTGAGTCCTTTACTCTCATAGTATCATTTTCATTTTCTAATCGAATTTCTATGTTGTGATCCTCAGTGTTGACTGAAAGTTTTATCAGGTAAAGCCTGGAAGGATACCCCACATTCATCAGCATTATAAATATCCCCTGGTGGATACCCAAGCAATATAGATGGAAGCTTTGCTTTGAACTGGTCGACGTCTACCTGGCTTACATCTGAAGCTTCGCCAGCTATACGTTTGAAAGTAATGTTATGCGCCATTTCTGTAGCCATCCATCTGACGCGGAAAATGCAGAGTATCCCATTTCCCGAGCTATTTCTCTTGCCTTGGCCATTACTATCGGTCCAGAAATGGGAATCCTCTGGCTTCTAGCCTTTGCGAACCAATCAAAGCACATTCTGTCTATACCAGAACCTTTAGGTTTAAGAAAACTTTTCTTCTGGTGAATATTTACGCCAGACTGCCATTTGCAGCAAATATTTTCTTTGCTTTTTTAAATTTCTGCAGCCTGAGTTTTCCCAACATTAAACCTTTGCAAAAATATTTCCAAAAGTGAAAAATTGTTCATTTGTCCTAAATAAAATACCTTACTTTTTCGCTAGTTCACAAACTTACAATTTTTCTTTCCCCAATGTGTTGCGCAGTGCCATTCTAATATGTACGTGTCGCTACGAGATACAAGTTGTGACGAATTCAAAAGGAGTAAAAACAGCAAAGACAAAGTAAACAACACGTACACTGAGCATAACAGCTAGTAAAAAGGGGAACCACCGCGTTAACTGCAATTTGTGACACACACTATGCATAAGAATGTGTAAAAAGGGGAATCACCGAATTCATTGCGATTCGTGACACACACTGAGCATACGACTATGTAAAAAGGGGAACACCGGATTTATTACAATTCTTTTTTGGGTATTACATGTTTACAAAGTGTTTTGTGTCGAAATGTATTGTAATATAGCGTCCGCGTCCGTAATTTGTTAAAAAAATTTCTTCTGCCATAACATGCGTACTTAGGAAATTTGAATAATCAAAGTAGTGAGTAGTATTCTAATCAAATAAATTCTGATCATAAGATACATAGGAAACTTTGGAAGTAATACACTAGATACAGTGTATTTATTTTTTATGTGTTCTTGAATAAGTTCCAGAACTCCAATATGAAACCCTAGATAGCTAACTTCCGTTGAATGGACAGGCCTCGCAAAGTAATATCGCTGCCTCTTTTTAAATGTGCATCCAAATGTCTTTTGTCTTGGCTAGCCAACTCAGTTGCTCGTGAGGTCATTGCAGTGGTACACGCGTCGGGTAGGTTAGTGTCGTAGTGTTAGAGATACTTGAGCTTTGCCCGTCGTTTCGACGGATACTTAGCTTTACGGTTAGTTTTTTTTTTTGTTTGAGTGGGTCAAGAACTTAATTCCGAAGACCTGGGTGATGCTTCATCCAGTGAGACTGAAGACTTTGTGCTAGAAGGAGATGTCCAAAGTGGCGAAAATTATGAACCATCTGATTCCGAAGAAAATCATGTAACTACACCTAGAGACTTGTGAAGACCCCCAACTGTGAAACACATTCTTCCAAGAAACTATAGTACTCCTTCTTCAGAAACCTTTAAAGAAATATAGGAGGTAAAAACCGATATGTTTGGGCTACCACTTCATCTAGAACCTCGGCGAGGAATATCGTGCATTCTTCGAAAGGACCTAACCATTCATGTAGAGATTTGACAGGTGTAAAGAACTTATAAGAACTTGTCAAATGTGACCGCTACTCAAAACGATACAAATATTTTAGAGATAGAAGCGCTTGTGGTGGTTCTCATTTTGACATCAACTCCAAAAGATAACTACTTGACTTGGCGGGATATTCAATTGAAATTATTGTGGAACTGGGTATGTCGCTGCCACAAGTCGCGAAAGATTTGACTTTCTCGAACGATCACAAAACGACCCCTTTACAACCATCAGAATAATTTGGGATATGCTTATAACACAATTTCGCCATAATTATACTCCACGGACAAATGTTACAATAGACTATGTGATAGTAGACTATGTTACAATAATGATACTAGGCGAATATTTCGTGAAAGAATTGACGCGCACAATTCATGGCGCTACACAAACAGGAATGTCATAGCGGATAACTGGTTTACGTCCATACCATTAGCAGAGAGCCTGCAACTCGCGCCGTATAAGTTAACAATAGGTAGTGTAATTCGTGCGAATGAAAGAGAGATTCTAGAAGAACTGAAAAATAACAGATCCAGAGAGGTTGACAGTTACATATATTTTGCCACGATGGACTACTCGCTTTGCTCTCCTTCAAACCTAAGCCATTTAAATTTATTTATTTGTTATTACCTTGTGATGAGGAAAGTACCTTGATCACATCATCAAAAATATCACATATGATTGAGTTTAATAACTCAACTAAAGAAGGTGTGGATACTTTCGACCAAATGTGAATGCTAAAATATTGCTAGCATTAACAGCTATATTATAGTGTCACAATTTATTGACTATATCGGGCAGAAAGTAATTCCACGTAGGGATTTTCTGAAAACACTACATTTTCGACTTGTGAAGTCTTGGATAGAGGGAAGGTTGGTAAAAACAACAATCTCTACGGAAGTGAAAGATAAAATGAGGTGTGTTCTTTCAGCACTAGATATTCAACAATTCACTAGTCAAGAGCAGCATTCATCAGGCCAAGCTCCTCGTCAAGGATCAGAAAATGAAGAAGGGAGGTGTCACTACAAGAAAAAGCGTATGACCAAAAGTGTTTGTGCAAATCCTAAGGTTGATTTTTGTACCACATGTGCCATAAATATTATAATTACTTTTTCTATTGTCATGTACCATAAAGTGCCAAAACTGATTGTCCTTTTATAGTTGATTTTGTATGTTAAAGTGTATGAAAGAAAAATGTTTTTGTTTCACAGGTTTTAGAAATGTTATTGTAGCTTTTAAATAAATAAGTGCAAGAAAAAAACGCATTTTTATTGAAAATCCTCTTAGTTAACGATAATGTAAATCATCGGGTGCATAAAGTTTATATTTTATGCAAAAACAGTACTTTATTTCGACGGATGTATTTAGCTATCTAGGGTTAAAGTAAACAAAGTTTTGAAATGTCACAATTTGAAGCATAGACATAGAAATCAGACTGCTCTACTGTATTTATATTTTAGAGACAATTTTCTGCATGTAGGAAAAATCATTTTATGGGTAGTTTTTTTCAACTTACGGGTAGCTTTAGTTAAATGAGATGTAGTTTCTAGTAGATTATCTGTAAACTTTTTTTGACTTTCAGTCCTATACAACAATATGGAGAAATGAACACACACGAATATCCTAAATATTACGGTGATATGTATAGACAACCCATTCAGCAAATGTTAGATAATTGGCCACAAAGTCCTCCTGCGGGTAATTTTGGTAGCTAAACGTTTTTGGTACTCTTTTAATACCGAGGTATGTTTTAGGAATTAGCTACAGAACAGGGCCGTTTGCGCCCGCTTTAAACCAAAGAGAAGATTTACACAATAACGGATTATCTTTGTCAGGTACCATCTCAGATTCCGTTAATCACATTATTTAGTCTTTCGTTAATATGAACGTACATTTAAATACAGCTCAAGTGCCAGTCAAACCCCAGCAGGATGTAGCAGAAAGTTGGAACGTGGAAGAGAAGAATCCGCAGCACGTACAGGACAAAATGGCGCGCGAATTGAAGCAACATTCACAAGAACAGTTGGAGAATAAGGCTGTTGGTGTCAGGAAAGACAACAAAGAAAAATATGCGACCAGTCACGAACGTAGTAAATATGATGTTGCCGACGTCATAGCAGAAAGATTGGAGATGAAGGATGGGTTAGCGGAAGCACCTGGAGGGGCCATATTATCTTTAACGCTGGGTAAGTTAACAGTTATTTCGGTCGTGGACCCCTTACCACAATAAAAACTTAATCATGGGCCCCCAAGTGAATTAACTTTTAATTAAATTTAATAAGTGAATTAATTGCACGTAGGTGGGTAAAAGAATGCACATTTTTAATTTTTAGTAGAATGTATATTAGTTTTAAGAAAACAAAAGAAAAATGCAATTGTGTTTGAAAATATTTATATTTGTTTATGTTTATCTCCATTTTCGTCAATAACATTCGTAAGTTGCCGCGATCAGTAATTTGTAGTCGGTTTCGTTTCTTCGTAATAAATTGTGTCACAGCACTAAGTCTACGTTCTACCAAATATGATGATGGGAAAGCAATCAACAACTTCTGTACAATACCCCGTAATGCAGGGTACAAAATTGGAATCTGCCTTTGTAACCAAAATTGGTGGAATCTTTCTTCAAATTTTGGTTTTAGCTCCTCATTCGTGGATATTTCAATAAGTTGCTCTTGTATTGATATCGACGCATCTGAGACTTCTATCCTACTTGAATAAGGGTCCAATATCGCATCTGGTATGTTAAGGTGGAGAATGACATGAAATCCTTGACTAAAATCAGAGTGTAGAGATGTTAAGTGTTGACAGTAAACCAGCAAATTCTTATCAGTTTTCTGTAATTTTGCAAGATTTGGAATCTGAGAAATGGAGATATTATACTTTTAGTTCTGATAAAATTTAATTGATCACCTTGTAACTTCAAATTTATTTCATTAGATTTGGCGAATAAGTCAGTCAAATAGGCTACGTCGTTTTTGGGATTAATTAAATTAAGTCGCAAATTATTGTCTTTGCTTTCTAAGAATTATAATACTGAATCAAACAGTCCATAAAATCTATCCAAACATGCACCTTTAGACAACCATCGAGCTTCTGTATTAAGTGGTAAACGAGTGTATTATAATATTAATATTCTTCATCATTTTCCAAGCAAAGTTGGGCGAATAATCTGGAATTCAAGCTAATGCTTTTGATTTTATTAACGGCTTTAATGACATAATTTAATGAGTGATGTAAGCATTCATTAAGATTTTTGGCAACCAAATGTTGATGAATGACACAATGTATAGTTAATATATTCGGCAGAGCTTGTTTCAAGTATGCTATAAAGCCTCGGTGTCGTCCTTCATCATTGCTGGAGCACCGTCGGTAGCAACAGAAAGGATGTTACTTAATTGTATATGTTTTTCTCCGAAAAATGCTTTTTCTGTATTAAAAATTATTTCACTTTTTGTATCTGTTTCCAAAAATTTGGAGAATAACAGTTCTTGGTAAATTATTTCGTTTTGTTTACAGCCAAAGTAAAGCTTCATTTCCTAGCAAAGTTGACTCGTCAAGGCTGCATTGAGAATTGAGTTGTTTTTAAATAATCACTTAAAGAATTTTCAACGTCCTGTAGCATTTCATCAATTCTTCTTTGTACCAGATTATTACTCAGTAGAATTCTTTTTATAATATCGGAAGCCGGTTTATGTAACATTGTGCGTATTACTTCGCTTACAGCCGGTAGAATGAAATTTTCACCGATCGTATGTGACTTTCTGAATTTAGCAATTAGTAAAGAAATATTACGAGAAGCACGAAGTCCATCGTCGTGTCGTACAGCTGATGTCGCAAACAGTTGTCGTAATGAAGGAGTTTTCAAATATTTTTCTTTCGCCGTTACAAAAAAAGGATAAATCTTTATCTTTTTTGTCACTATGGACTTTTGTCGAATGTTTTTAAGTTTTGATGGTTTCATGGAGTCGTTTGACAAAGTTTTACTACAAAGGAGGTACAT
>JAWQRM010000252.1:0-25578 GCA_033557675.1 Coptodactyla brooksi
ATAATAGGGGGCGCGAATTATTTAAATTTGAATTGAAATTAAGAGGTTAAAAGACTTGTATTGCCCAAATCATCACTATTGTTTAAATTATCTTGATTAAAATCATTAGTATTAACATTTAATAGAAAACTATATATGTTACATCGGACCTTTCGCGCAAAACATCTTCTTTAAATAGACTTTGTACTTCCTCAAAATTCATGTGGTGTTTATTTTCAATAACATGTCGCGTCAACACACCTTTAAATTTATTATTTTTTATATCAAATTGATATAATTTCATACGGTTACATAACCAGCCTTTAGTTTGGCCCTCGTAATGCATTTCGCAATACGTGCAGTAAACACAAATAAATACAAATGCAGTAAACCACTCCTGACATCTTGTCAGTTGGAGCTTTTTGTTTAAGTTTAGTAAAGAAGCTACCAACCAACTCCAAGTTAGTAGGCTATTTAAAGTCCTTCAATATTGAAAATTGTAGAGATGGGGCCAGACAGCCCAGGAATAAAAGGAAACTTTTTATGAACTATATGTTGAGTGGAAGCTCACACATCTGTGACTAGCCTGCTTTGAGGAGTATTGTAAATTAATTTTTTACTAAATGCTTGGGGTAACCATTGTTACTGAAAATATTGTAAAGTGCTTTGAGATTTCTATGTGATGTATGTTACTTGATAACTTTAATACTGTATTTTTCATCTGTGTGACGATATTTAATTTCTGATTTATGGGGTTATTAGAGTGAAAGTGTTGTCATCATCAAACAGTGTTGTCATCACTTCTTACAATTAAAATATCTAAAAACGGTACTGTGTTGTTAGTCTCAACCTCTAACGTGAACTGTATATTTATTCAAAAGGTAATCTAATGTAATGTTAGCTAAAATCGGACTAAGTGGAGAACCCATGGATGTGCCAAAGATCTGTTTGTAAAATGCATCACCATAAGTGAAGTAATTATTATAAAAAAAAATTGAATAATATCTAAAAGCATCGATTTCTTGATCTCGGTAATAACACTTATATGATCCCATTTTTCGTTTAATTAGCGGGCAAATAGGCTCCTTAGTTTCTTTTTATTGTAACCACGACTTTTTTGCCTCTTAATGGAGTTGTGAATTTTGAAGCCTTTTGCTAGTAACAAGGTTAAAGAATGCTGCTTACTATACCAAAACCGAAAAGTTTCTGTTCGAGGCACGTTTGATGATGCTAACTTGGCTAACGAAACGTGAGTCGAGCATAAACTTCTCGATTTTGGTGTAGTGGTAGCATTGTTTAACTCAGCTCTTAATGTCCTTAATGACTACTACGTCAGTTTTTCCTGTAAAACACAAAAGCAATATACTCTTATCCCAAACAAGATTTCTAAATTAACATTTGTTTTTGTTTTGTACTTATGTAAAGCATAAAAGTTTGTTATTTTTGTTGTCTGTATTTGTTATCATTGTTGATCGTATTACCTGGAACAGGCTTCATATTATAATTGTATCACATGGATATTTCAATAAGGCCCATTTAGATAACTCGTTCATAAAATGTACAGCGTGGCAAAAAGTTAAGATTAACGTACTCGTTTGTAATACGATTTAGCCAGTAAACGTCTCTCGGCTGCTATACCAATCAACGTGCCATAACGCATCGTGTTTTGCGCATCTAACATAGTATGACATAACAAAAATTAAATTGTATGAGAACAGTGATAGGTCCTTTCCTGTTTGTCGCTGTGCAAATGCATTTTTGCATGTATTCATAATATTACCTACTATAACTCATTAGTATATAGCCCATTTTTTATAGTATTCTACAAGAACCGTGAAGAGAAATTAGTTATTGAAGCCCAGTGCTTTTTTTATGTGGTGATATAATTTATCTGAAAATCGAAAATACGAATCGAGGGGACAAAGAGACGGATCTCTTTCCTATACTGAAATCGCCAAATGTTTCATCCTTCACATTATCACGAAGTTAACTTAATGTAGGGTTTAGTGTTTTCTAATTTATTCAGCTTTTACTAAGTGTCGTTTGTCTCCAGCGTTGTAAAGTACAACACTCGAAATTAACATTTTCCGAATTTTATAGGTACAGCAGCTAATTTACGAAAAGAAGTCATACGCAATAAGATCCGGGCCATTGGAAAGATGGCACGAGTATTTTCTGTATTAAGGTAAGTGTAAATCACTTCTTTACTTTATATATCCGGTGATAATAAAATTGCTAGTGGTATCTTGAATCAATTTCGATTAAACCAATCTACCACCGACATTATTGTCGTTAACTGAAACCAAATCTTCCTGCCCACTGTGCGATGTTATTCTAAGTGGAATTCTACACAGTACAGACATAAAAAATATATTATGTTAACTTAAAAACAGATTGATAAAATCGAAAAATGTCCAAAAAACCTTTAGTTTGTTTAATAATTTTTAAATTCTATTGACCTTTAGTTTAAAATTTCAAAGTTGATAATTTAGAACGATTCAGGACATTTTCAGTTTTGCCTTAAAAACCAGTAAGCTTGATACTAATTGATTTTGTTTTCGTGTGATATCTTTCTCTCTCTTCTCTGGTTCAAAAGTGAACAGGGTGTTACTGTATCTGTAAATCAGTTCTTCAACGGTTTCCCAGGGCGATCATAGTTATATTCCGATATTTAATGGAACGATTCATTGGGTAATTCTAAGAAAAAAATATCTATAAACATATTCTAAAACGCCCCGACCGATATACGGGTAGTTCAAATTAAAAAATTAAAACTGTACATTAATATTTCTCAAATCGTTACATTTTATAATCATTGAAAAAATTCACTCTCCCATGAGCGTAGAACTACTATTACAAACTATAAGATTCAACCTTAAGAAACAACTTTTGTATTTTTAGTTACTAGATTTATGAGTTTGAAATCTTTGGCTTGGTAATAAAGTTAAACAATTAATGGCAATATACCAAAACTTGCCTAAAATACAATATACAAAAAAAACCAAATGCCAATTCGATGCACGCTTCGCTAACCAAGTTAGCATCGTCAGAAACGATGCTAGACTGGTCTGACTGATGGACAATCTATCATCGTTCCTGTTGATGTTAGCCTGGTTAGAGACACGTGCGGCGAGCAAGTATCTTTTTATTTCTCAGTTTTGGTGTAATGGTGACAACTGTTTTTAGTTGATAATATAAAAAATTTATTGACCATAGAAAAACTCAGCGGTATATTATCGACTTTCTCCAAAAACCTAACGTAATTAGCTTTATGTGTAGCTATGGCAAAGTCAGTTTTTTAATAGTTGCAAAATATAGTACTTTGAGCAGCATTGGAATGTACTAGGTTTCAGTAAAATATTTCATGCCATTTTCCAAATATGAACAAAAACAAAAATGCATTACCCCATAAATATCGGAAACTATTTAGATAAGCAAATTTTCAACAAAATGTGTGTTTCATAAAATTGATTATTCCCTTGTTAGTCACAAAATGTCTCTCATAATTATAAAATGTTTGCTCAAAACACCATTAGCCTTCCTTATATTCCAAGAATATAATATTCCTGAAATAAGAATTTAATGTATTTGTATCCTAAAGTATGCAATACATATTTTATTATTATTAATTCAATGTAATGTTTTTTAGTATATTCACTAGTATGTGAACGGTATTGTTTACCTTGTACTTTGTAAGCTGTGTTTTATTTAATGTACAGTAACTTATTCCATATATAACATATATTGAAAAGGTGAGATGAAGAATTATTGTGTAGATCATATTTTTGATTATTTTTGATGTGATTGCTGTTCTAGTTTAATTTTTAAGAATCTACACATTTCAGCAAGGATTTAAAATCCACCTCAGAGTACCCGAGAGTATACAAGTACACAAGAATGAGTTAAATTTGCAAAATGCAGACATCAGAAAGTAACGTGTTAAATATAAAAGTAAAGATAAGTTGTTGATAATATAAAATTAACACTTTTAAGTGAGACACATAATCGAATTTTCAATAAATCGTGGGCAAGCCACTATTTTCATTCTTAAGGCAAATACAAGGTTTGATCCAAAAATACTCGAAATTTTGATTTTCCTCTAAAAATGTATTCATCTATGTTAATTTTGTCCCCTTCAAAGTGGCCCTTTTAGATATACACTTATACAAGCCCATTTTCCAGCTTCGAATCACTTCTGGAAGGCAATTTTTAGTACGGCTTTTAGCCTCTTGGCGAAACAAAATGGGCAATTGGACAAAAAAATATTAATTAAAATATTCACGTATTTTTTTTTATCAAACCTCGTATATTAATTTAAAATAAATTGACGCTCACTAAACATATCTTGATTAAGATCAAACCTGTAAACAGTAATAAGTTTAATAATTGGTTACAGATAAATAAAAAAATAAATCGATAACTTAAATTCTATTTTATAGTCATGGTCTGTACGGAACTTCCTTTCGGAAAGCAATTCAGAGAAGCACAATGAAATCGACAAGCATAGTCTTTGAACTGGCCACGAACAACATAGGGATTGTTGCCACTCCGCCCGTCACATTTTGCCAAAATGTTTAAAAATGGATCATTGTTTGCTGTGCATTAACCTTTAACTTTCTAACACGTTCGACATTCTTCTGTTCCACATGTCTAATAGCTTTTGATGCGAAGTTTTTATCGTACATCCAATAGCTGCCAGTGTCTGCAGTGTTCAGCATATCTAACTATTCTTGATTGGAAAAAAATCTATCTACTACAAAATCAGTCAAGAATTATGAAATTTGCACTGAACGTAGACCGCTTTACCTAAAACGTACTGGTAATTTTATATTTAACATTTTTTTGTGATATTCGGATGATAATCGCACGTTTGTCCTATGTTATTTCATAAACGCTTTATCGGAGGCAAGCGCAATTAAGTTCCAAAGAACGCTAAAACACTTTTGTACGTCACGACTATATTAAAATAACACAATATATGCTAGGCTAGGAGAGGTAGCGATAGCGGCGGCATCGCGCTCCGACTGAAGCGTACGCGGGCCATCCAGAAAGTTTCCGCTGCCAGCGAAAATAAGCAAAACATAATTAAAAGCCCATATCTTATTTTCGTTTATTATTGCAGAATATTAACAAATAAAACAAACTAACCTGAAAATTAAATAATAGTAAGCCTCGAAATTCATTATTGTGTACTTCTTGGTTCAGGCCCCACGGTAAAATTGGCGTTTTTTGTCAAAGTATTAAATGCGTTAAAGGTAGAACTTGCGGCTTGAAAAGTATTTCTGATATCAGAAGGCCCAGGAGTCTCTACTGTTTCCATGCAGCTAACTGTTTCATTTTCAATATAATATTGATTATCACATACTTCATCAGAAATTTCTTGTCGTCGCCATTATCTTCATTTAAGTTTATAATGAATGGTTCCATTGCTTCATCCACAAGACGATCTCTTTTCTATATAAGTTCTTTCAATTTTTTTACTACCCTCAACACAATTTCGGCATATTTCTAGTGGAAGGGAAAACGTCTCTTGACATAATCGTAGTACATCGTTAATTTTAAAAGCTTTATTGTTTTTTGCGACTTTATTCTTCAGGTAAGCCCAAATTAATTCGATTGCAATAAACTCGCAGTGGGCCACAGGTAACCACAGCAATCTTATGTCACCTTGTCTGAGTTGCTTTGTAATTGAATTTAACAATAATGCTTTGTCATAACGGTATGATGTGGATATTTGCAACAACTGAGGTTTTGTAAATTCAGAAAAATCAACTACCTCTTCTGGAAGCATTTTCACCAACATTTCTTTTCACCAACCACTCGGTTGTCACCTTTTCTCTAAGATGCGATGGGATTTCGGTAATTAGGGTCCAGCATTATGTGATAAGTAGCTTGATCAATTACAATTACCGATTTTGTTGGTATTACAGTTAGGACATGTCGAAACCATTCTTCAAAATGTGTCTTATTCATTTTGTGGCGATAATCAGTGTTTGCTTTCTTTTTGTCGCCAACAGACATCCTTCTAAAGAGCCGTTTTCACTTCCAATACATAAAATTAAAACCCTTTGTTCTGCACGGAATGGACATGTTATACCACCTCTATAACCATTGACTTCTTGCACGCCTCTACTGTAGTGGCCAACACCATCTTTATTTCCTGGTGTTACTTTTTCCACCCAACCAACTTTCTGGCATGGTTTGCTCCATACCATATTTCGTCCGTTAGTAGATATGCCATCCCTGGTTTCTATATCTTTGAAGAGACAGGAAATATCCTCTCTGCGCAGCCGTTGTTGGATGTTCCATTAATGCAGGCTTGTTGTTCAGTTTTTTAAACGAAAAATAAAATTTTCTTAGCCATCCAAGCAATTTGTGAACATTGTACCAAATATGGTATTGCGCTCATAATTTGCAGGTACAACTCTTTCACTGTTGGAAACTTCTTTTCTAAGTAAAAGTTAAAAATCATTCCTCTTATCACTTCCTGCAAAAATTCATCATATTCATTTTTTTTCGGCCCGTTTTTAGTTTAGATAGCTCCACGTGTCCTTTACTTTGTTTTTCTGCAGACACCCTTTTAACCGTTGATTTGATTACTCCTATAGCTTTCGCAGTTCTTTCCACCATCTAGTTCAACGCAATTGTAGGACTACCATTATTTTTTTCTTAAAAAAATTCTGACGTTTACGACTGCTTGTTTAATCTCCTTGTTACAATACTTTAGCATCTTTTTGACTTACAAAATGTTGTATGAAGTGACTTGTTTAACAATGCGCATATAATTTGACTGGTGAATTGGAATTCGCCGCTATCGCTATCTCTCCCAGCCTTGATAGCGCGCTCTTTCTATTTGTTTGTCCGAGGGAAACAGAAAACGCCATTCTTTAATTAGTTCTAAAAAATTATAGAGCACATTTTGTGTTATTTTAATATAGTCATGACGTATAACAATGTGTTAGCATTCTTTGGAACTTAATTGCGTTCGCGTCCGATAAAGCGTTTATGAGATAACGACATAGTACAAAAGTGCGATTATCACCCGAATATTACAAAAAATTATAAATATAAAATTACGATTACGTTCTATGTAAAGCAGTCTACGTTCAGTCCAAATATTATAATTTTCGACCGGCTACTTTAGAAGAAAAAAAATTGTAAACTTGAGCGGTCGGTCGGAACTCACAAAAAACAGGCACTTGTTTGCTTTCATGACCAGCTGCAGGTAAACGGCTCATCAAGAGAAATTACGCTTTGCGTGTGACATCAAGAAATAAATGCTGATTGTAACGAGACCCTTTTCCATTTTTTCCGTGGGGTAGTTTCAGAAATATAAGCTTTCAAACACATGGCTCAATACTTTTGAATCCGATAATAGTAACGGATGTTACAAGTGATTATTTTCAGGGGGGTGTCTTATAACATGCCTTTATAATATTACGTAATTTTTCCGTAAATAACTAACTCAGTAAATTTTTGTTAAACCAAGTAGTTTTGATTAAACCTCTAAACCTGGACTGTCCGAATATCCCGAATTAACCGAAATTGCTTTTGATTTACATATTTTAATTAGGTTGAAACCCTAAAATGAAATAAAAGTAAAAAATGATAAACCTAGGCACATTCAGTTGCAAATTTCGTTAATTTACTTTATCTGCATTTTACTATTTAACTTTATTTGCTTTTATTCTTCGCAAGTCACTTGCATGATGGGATCATTAACTCTTTATCAATACAACATGCTAATGATACAACCCACTTAGTGCCCACCTCTCAATATTGATTATATCTGCCAGACCCTTACTAGTAGTTGATCATATGACTAAATATTACAGCAAAATACTAGTTTAATATTGAATGATACGAAAACCAACCTTTTGGGATTTAATAAACCACCTAAAATTTAATCAGACAATGTTCACATAAAAAATAACGGGCAATCAATCCTAATAGGGAATTGGGAAGAATACTATCAGTGGAAAGTAATATCCGACGTATTTTGCAATTAAAATGAACTAAGCAAGCGTGATGTTTCATAATGCATACGTTATATAGTCACATTCTGCTAATTGGAGCCTCATTTTCATACTGCCAAAGCGAATTTTAAGATGCATTGCAGGTGGTCCCTATAGAGCACCCTGTCGTGATATATTTAGATAAATGGTGCAGATTTTGCCGCACATTAACGTATACGAAACGTTGCTCTGTTTCGTAAATCACAAAGATAAATTCGTTAGGAATACAGAGGTGTACTCTGGTATATGAACACCCTCTCTTTGAGAAAACACCAAAATGTTATAAAATAAAATACTGCAATAAATATCCCTCAAAGCATTAAACAACTGAATGCTAAAAAACCTTAAAAGAAACTGAGTGAAGAGAAGAAAACGCATATTCCTGGAGAAATTTGTGATCTCAAAAATAAACCTTTATACTTACGATGACTTCGTCAGATGAAGAACTGATAGTTAAGAGTAATCCCGAGACAGTGAATTTACCAGCACTGCACCCACTGCCATTACAAAAGCACCGGCTAATCACAAACTACCACGCAGAAAATTATTAAAACAAGTTGTAAAATAGGTTAAGAGGAAAGTTAGAGTTGAGGACACTTACGAACTGTTGAACGAGCTATTGTATTTCCTACATAAAGGTAGGCAACACTTTGGCAACATTTCTCTAAAATGAAATAAAATATATCATAAAATAATACCAAAACACCACTTAATTTTTGTTATGTGGTGCACTACTCAAAAATAATGCTCTAAACTTTAATTCCTACTGAATTGTAGTATAACTACGTATCTTTAACAATTATACTTTACCATCTGTCACCAAACTTAAAGCGCAATAATTTCAAACTTCGTTTAATTCTTGTTACAAATGCAAGTGTTTAGTTTTGTTATTTTGTACCCTCATCTCATCACACCAGCAGTTGCCCACATTCAGTATAAAAGTAGTGAATTCCAACTATAATATTACGACAATACGTCTCATGTTACTAAACATAATATAATAAGGTCACCGTGTACTGCATTATCTGCTTCGTATGGTTTTTTGTCTACTAGTCCCTTGAAATGAATTCATTCTGACTAACTGGCAAGAACTTAATGAGAAAAGTTTGCGGTGGTGAAGCTCAGAGCGAAGTTGCGACAGGGTAAAGTGAAGTTTATACGACATGGTGACCAGTTCGTTCCTGTAGTTTAATAAACTTTGACAGTTGGTAGTTTTTTTTGCACTTTAATTTTATATAGCGTTTCCAGCTATTGTTTGATTAGATTAGCAGGATTAGAATTATAACACTAAACCATTTGAAATGAATAACTCTAAAGCAATTTAATGTTTGATGTTCGTTTACTTGTTTATTTAATGAAGACTAAGTTATCAACAATAAAATAAAAGAAAAACAATATCGTGTATCAAAGGATTTTAGCTATCATTAACGTAATCACAATATAAAGTTTTAGGCTTGAAAAATAAGATAATTTTATTACCCGTTTTATCCCATATCCAATTCTAGGACAGCTATTATGGGGACTGTTGTGTTAGCTTGTACATTATTCACTAATTATAACACAATCGCGATTGCTCACACGGATGAATTCTGCTAAACGACTAAAATTAAATAGAATCAAATAATAATAAATTTTATTACCGAACATGCAAAACTCAACTACAGGGTAACGTTATACATTACACTCAAGTATAACTGAAACGAAACAAAAATAGCTTACTAGTAAAGATCAGTGCCGTGTATCAAATTTCTACATCTTAGAAAAAACCAAATTAAATCTAGAAACGTGAAAAAGAATTTTTTGTACAAACATTGGATCATCAATCAAACCATGTACAACTTTATATAAGTATAGCATTGCGGTCGTTCTTCGCTCCAAATATCTCAAAAAGCGCCGTTGCCATAATTGAGCAATAATTCTACATATGAAAAATGATGTGTGATAAATAAAAATTAATGAATTATGGGAAAAATAACATTTTAAATGTAATAAACAAATAATAATAGTTATGAACGCATTTAATACATTGCAGATGTTATTCTCTTACTAACTACTTTTTTTGTCAACAGGGAGGAAAGCGAGTCTGTTCTTCAGTTAAAAGGTCTCACACCGACTGGTGCTCTACCTCTTGGCGCTCTATCAGGTGGAAAGACGAGTCTTAAGAACGGTTAGTATGCGTTTTTAACTTGATATCCTTACCAAACCATAAACCATCATAGTCATCCTTACCAAAAATGTAAAGCAGGTCCAATTACCCCTTTCATTGCTATTTATCATCAGCGACGATTTGCCTATATTTTCGCTCAGTAACATATATTTGCGAAACCACTTAATATCATTTAACGCCTTTATAGGTTATTTTTGCCTCTTGTGATGTAAAAATCACTTGTAATGTCGCAATAAGAAGTCAGCTTTTTTGACCTACATAGTACAGTACTATTCACATCCAAGTTTTTTTATCAACCCTTACATTAACAAAACAATTAAGTAATAAAATAGAATTTTTCTTATTTTTTTGTGATAAAGTTAAATTGGATCACAATTGTCACAATTTTCTGTTGGCATTGGCATACGTCGTATTGGATGCTTACTTTATTGTTGGCTGTTGAAAAGGTTACATGTATTTTGATGTGCTTGGTGATTCCTTTACGGACAGAAAAAAATTAATAAAGAATTTGCCTTATATTTTGCTATAAGAATGAAATAAATTGCAGCACCGTATTGGAAATGGTGAATGTTGCTTTTGGTGGTCTTCTTGGGCATGAGCCAAATGATAGAATGATATATCATTTGCTCTGAAAAGCAAACTTTGTTCCGAAATTGCTGAATTGCCACCAAAAGCAGTGTTGAATGATCATTGCTCAGGAGATTTAGAACTGCTCAAACTAGTCACGGATATGACTTCGAAACTAAGGTCCAATCTTCCCAAAGGAAGCTTCCTGAAAAATGAAAATTTCGCGTATTTTTGTATGAAACATGAACAACAGAGTTTACAAGATTTGTCTTTACTATATAATTGTTTGTTCTAATAATTGTTTCAATTGGTTGGTATGTTTCGTATCGTGGTGCTGATGGTTGTATATTTTGCCAAAAACGGAATAATCATCTCGTCAATGCACATCTCTTTAGGATGATCTTGTTTACGGTACCTTTATAAAATGCAGTCAAATAAAAATTTAACTTTTTAGATCTTTTCTTTTTTCGGTTCTGGGGTTACCTCAAAATCATGTACACACTTTACTTGCATTCTGATTGCATAAAATTTGCTGCGAATCACAGCAGAAGCAATTACTGGGACTCCCCATTTTTCAGACCAGTATATATTTGTTTGGGTACATTGCAGCGCTGACACGATCGTAACAATATCCAGGTAAACTTTAAATTCTTTCATAGTTAATCAGAGTGTTTTACCTTTCAATAATACTATTGCCCTCTCTGTGCAGTCCACAACTGTCGAAAGTAGATTGTCATCAAAATATTGGTCATAAAAGGGGCACCATTCCCAGTCCGTGGTGTCTTTGTAAATATGAGCTGGCTGCATTTTGTCTTTCTTCAGGTTGAAAAACGTTTTCTGACCAATGATCTTCCTTATCATTATTACTGCCCTGCCCCCTAAGTTTTTAACCCTTTTCGATGGCTATGATCGCCCTCTAACTCTACTTCTCCCACATCCAAGGCCTCGCAATATTCCCCCCTCATTCATACTCATAATCGAGATGATTGCTAGGGAATTCTCAGAAAGTACCAGCAATGCCACCGTAACATCTAGTACATTTTCTTCTTCTTCTGAACCCTAAGTGTTGTCAGGTTCAGCGTCAACACTATAACTAAGTTCTGGCGGGAGGCATGCCGGATCTTCACCGGAATTGTCACTCGAATATTTTAATTCAGACTCGTTTAAGACTTCTGCTATTTCTCAATGCACAAGCCCCTAATTAAAACCACAAATACATGTAAATAGAACAGTGTTCTATAGATAGGATATGGGCTGTCAATAGCATCAAATTATTAGCTGGCGAATGATATCCTGTATGAAGGACAACCTGTTATATACAGAGGTTTGGCAGGTCAGATGTATATAACCTATTATATATATCTAACCTGCCAAATACAACATCCACTACCATAACTACCATAGCCTCAGATCTTTTACAAGCTAATCTTAACAGAATCCAAAGCTGGATCAAATAGTGAAAGATACAAGCTAATGAAATCAAAATGAAACATGTTACGATTAGAGTCTGACAACAAACATGTTGTTCACTGGTAAGCCTGAACAACAAGCAGATACCTTAGTCTGAATGAGTAAGATATATAGGAGTGCAATTGGATCGGTGTTTGGGCAGTTACATATGGGCAAAACATAAACCATTAAATGTAAAACTTAACAAAATATACTGGTTTATAAGGGCCAAATCGAAACTTTTAGAAAATAAAATCTTCATTTACAAGTGAAGCTTGCAGCCCATATTGTATAGATAGCGTCCAAATCTAATATTGAAATTCTAGCAAGGTTTTAGTGAAGGTTTTGTGCGACCATGTAAATTGTATGCTAATGTGACCGAGTACGCTAACCATGCGACTGAGTACGCTAATAGACTCAGTATTCATCCAAATCCATTGACAGTGAAACTAAATTCTGTTAAATCAGCGAAATGGGGACTTAAAAGGTCCAAACCAAGTGATTTGACAATTAGATTTACTTAAGTACATATTTGATTTGAATCTTTATATATAGTTCTATATATATATCTTTAATTTTAATATAATTTTATAATTATTGGAATGCTAGTGTGAACCATTGGATGATCACTCACATAGTTATAATATTTACTTATTAATATTTACATAGTCAGATTGAACATAAATGTGGAAGTAGAAAAGTAATTATTTTCCCAAACTAACATGTTGAAGACTAGTAAAATACCAAACAATGCTAATTAAAGTAGTCTTTGTTATTACAATTGAAGCACTTAAAATTTTGTAATTCCAGAACTTCCACTTGTTATTGATCAGCGAATGCAACTTGTTAGTCTTTTACAAGCTACTTATTGTATTGACATTTGAGTAATCTATTATTTTTTCTAAACAATAATACATTTTTCAATTCTTATGCTTGTTTCACAATTTCTAGCTTTGCAAGGTTTCTCGCCAAATCACAAGATAACGAGTTTTGCGGAGGCAAAAGGACTAGATGCCATCAACGAGCGCATGCCGCCAAGGAAGGATGCTCCACCCTCTCCTGCGGATGAGCCACCCCAAGATCACAATCACACCCAATCCAATGCGCACTCGTGAGCGACACCTACATAGTGCATCACATTTATCCACGCGCAAGTATGTATGTACTAGGCATACACGAGGAACACACAACTGTGGATAATAATTTGAATATAATATCTCATAATTTACTTTTAATTTTTTTATTTAGACACTAAAGTTTAAAATGTTTCTACTGAACATAGAACCAGATGTTCTATGTTTTATAACACCCCTAGTTAAAAGCGGTCATAAATAAGGAAATATTTATGTATGTCTTAATTTGAATCAGTCTATTAGAAACATCATCATGACAACTGTTAGAAATCAACTATTAAACAAATATGAATGGATATGTTTCGATTTAAGAATTTGAGCAATAATATATAGTTTTGACTCGCAAGTGCATAAACCATCGTTAGATTTCTTACAGCAAATTCATTGTTTCTATTTATACTAGTATACATGAATTGTCAAAATCAAGAAATGTACACACAAGGTCAATTCGACATCTGACTGCACTCGTACAGGTAAAGCCTTAGGGCACCTCAAAGGGTAAATACCCATTTAGTAAAACAAATGCGAGTTTCCATGAAATCTAGTAAGAGCTGACTACCGGTGGTACAAAACATATATTACAAGCTATACAATGCAGTTTGAGACCACAATTTTCAAATAAATACCTATCGTAATATCCCCCATCATTAACTCGGCAATTGCAATCCCCTCCAACAATCTGCATTGCATCTGGAAACTTTATCAAAGAGATAACATGTCATCAAAGAGACTACAAAAACTATCAAGCACAATCCATAGATTCTTATCTGGGCTAAAGTGCATCAAGTATTAATGTTGTAACATCATTAGCAATTCTAATATGTACAACCAATTCCAAATCGGACACATCCAGCATATCTAATGATTGAAAAATATCATTTTTAACAAACACCAATGTCAGGGAACCAGATCTCATTTAAGTACAGAACAACAACGCCCTCCAAAGAATCAAAAATTCAGCTGCTCTTTTGCCGTTCTGAACATTCTAGAAGACAATACTTAATATATAAAGGGCGGAGACACACCCACTTAACAGTGACTGGGCCTCCTCCTCATCTTTCGATGGGATAATTTCTATTGTCGCTTGACATCCTCAAGAGAAGGCCAAACAGCGACTCTCCTCTCCAGCCAAACCAAATTTGCAGATTTATGATCCCATCGAAACCCTACAACATTCATCAGAAGTTTTGAAAACCCATCCCACTCCTCTTGCCTTCATTTTTCAGTTTGCGCTTTCTCGGTCAATCTAGAACCCTTCTTTAAAAAATATCTATATCATATGATTTGTGTTTTCTGATCGACAGTTGCAATTTTTGCGACAATAAATGTATTATTGCCTTTCCCAAGATATTGTGCTATTTAGGAATCAAGTTAAGGAATCACTTTTCAAATCAAGCGTGTACAGAAGTTCGACCTCATATCTGATATTGGGTTTAGGAGAAAATTACAATCCATTAATTACTATATTTGCATGCTTTGAATCTCTTGAATTTACATTTTACATCCTTTTTCTCAATTACAGACTTAACTTCTTCCAGCTCAAATTTTAATTCACCACTTTCCTGAGCCTATGTAGATCTCTTTAATGCGTCAGCATCATCACTGATTTTCAATAAAAGTGGCATATGATCATTGGGTTTATCTGCAGCTTGATTCCCTGAAGACTAATTTAATAATTATATTGAAGTCTTCTACATTTTATGCGCTAGTGACAATTTTATACGCTATCAGATTTGTGTCTGGAGCTGTGGAATATTTTACAATTTCTGGCGAAAAACTTCTACCAACTTGTGTTAATGGCAGATAATTTAATGTCATACAATGAATGTTTAATAGACAATTGTATACATTATACATCTTCCAACTTCCACTGACGATTAAAATTGATTAAATTTCCAAATTTTCCGTTAGTCCTATAAACAAACTTATAACATAATACAATACACTTCGAAAGCCAAATACCTTGATCTAATAGCTGTAAAATAGCCGTGGCGTTTGAAGGTAAAAAAATCACTTTTATATTTGGATGCAATTTTAAAAACTATTTGCAAAAGAGCCTGGGGCTTTGACTGTTAAGATAAGAACTTTAGCATTCTTTTGCTTTTTATAATATAATGCCTAAAATAATAATTTTCTACCTCCAGAATAATGTAATTTTTGATCTATTAGCAAAAAAATTTTGTGATTATCCAGGCCTTTTCATTAGCTCTCTATAATGCTGGTACATGATCCTTATTTTTTCTTCTATTAGCTTACGGTTTTCCGTCATGGTTGTATCACTGCCTCATTCAACGTTCTTATGGACCTTTCCCTTTTTCTACTACCTTCAGACACTGCCTACACTATTCTTCTAACCACTTTTTCTCTATTCATCCAATACAAGTGTCCTAGCCGCTGTAATCTTCTTTCCCTGTTTTCTACTATCCTCAGGCACTGCTCACACTATTCTCTTCACTTGTTATTCTCAATCCATATGGTGTAGCTATCCTAGCCCTTGTAATTTTCTTGTTCTGATCTCTGTCCTTATAAACAGTTTTCCATACAATTTGTATGCTCTCCCATTCGTGCATCTTTCCCAGCTTTCCTCAATTTTCCGTACTCCACATATTCTGAACAGTAGTTCTCTTTCCCAGGCTTCAATTTTCTCCTTCATTTTCTTATTCAGCACCCGTGTTTCGCAACTGTAGTAATAGTAAGTCTAGTCTAGTAATAGTAAGGTTGATCTTATTATTGTTTTGTATACATTTCTATGTAAAGCTCTTGCACATCTATTACTTTTTGCTGGCCTCAAAAATATTTCACTCCTCTTCACATTTACTGCTTACTAGTATTCCTAAATACATGTAGTTATCGGTTTCTCCAATTGCTGCTTTTTTATTGTACATGTATGTCTTGAACTTGGCTTGAGTCTTTTTCTGCTTGTTCTCTAACCGCATATATTGGGCCTTTTCTTCATTAATTTTCAAACCCGTTTATGCCGTTGTATCCACGAGTCTTTCCATAATGGTCGTCAGCTGTGCCCTGTTTCTTGCTACCAGCATAATGTAGTCTGCGTAAACTAAATATTAGTGGCTTCTGTGCAGCAATGTTCCACTTCTGTTGATATTGCTGGTTCTTATAATTTCTTCGAGTGCTAGGTACTAGGTTGAAATCGTTTGTTTCTGGTCAGCCCCGACGATGCTGACATCGTCAGCGAAATGTGCGTTGAGCAGTAAATTTGGTTAAGAGGTAACATTGATTTATTAGGTTGAATAGCAATATGGAAGGTAGATCGCTTTGTCGTAGTCCTTTTGCTACGACGGAATTCGTAGTTTTGTTCAGTGATTTCTACCATTTTTATCAGTTTATTTGATATTGCGAATTTTGTCTCCTACAGGTAAATAATTTAAATTAATATAATGAATTAATTTTCTCTTTTAAAAGTAAAAAACAAGCATTACTTATTTATTTTCGTCTAAGACATTGTCGCTAGAGAGATTTTTACTCGTGTATATTGCACACTGTAGTTTTAAAAATTGTACTACATACTTACTAGGTGTATAAGCTTAAATCCGCTGTTTTTTAGTCATAAAAATACGTTTTTTTTTATAGTAAGTAAAAACAAATTTATTCAAAGTAATTCCCCTTGCTAGCTATACATTTTTTCAATTTCTCGGGCAATTTGTGAATGCCACGCCAAAAAGCCATGTTTGGACATCTTCGCGAGAATCGAAGTGCTGCTCAGCAAGTGCGTGACCCATCGACGAAAATAGGTGGTAGTCGGAAGGGGCCAGGTCTGGTGAACAAGATGGGGGTAGCACCTCCCAGTTGAGCATCCCGCCTTTTTTCACGCAGAGCACAGTCCAATTTGATCAGTTGTTGGCGGTAACGATGGGCATTGACAGTTACACCAGGTTTCAACATCTCATAGTAGGCGATACCCTGCTGATCCCACTAAACTCACAGCATCGTCTTCTGACCGAAGCGATTTGGTCTTGGGGAAGATGTTGATGAATCACAATCCAATGCAGGAATGACTTTTTTTTTTGTCTGGCGAGCAATATTTCGCATGTGTTTTAGCGTTCCTCCGTCTGCCTATCGTTCAGTTCATGCGGCACCCATTTTTCGATTTTTTGAACCTTTCCCATGGTTCAAAAGCATTTTTTAAAGATTTAAAGATTAAAGCATTTTTTGCAATTGGGTATCGTCCTGGGCTCCAAAAGAGCCTGCAATTCATGGTCATCAACCTTCTTGGGCCGATTTTCACGATTCTTGTCGCAGAGATCAAAATCACCGTCTTTGAACTGATGAAACCAATCTGTGCATGTTGTTTCTGATAAAGCACTGTCGCTATAGGCCTCTACAAGCATTCAATGTGATTCGGCAGCCGATCTCTTCAAATTAAAGCAGAAAAGCAGAGCTTCCCGCATGTGCTCTTTTCTTGGCACAAAACTAGACATAATTACCAACGGAAAAATGTATGTTGTTGTATGAAATTGCTGACGACCTGCACTGATTAATGTTCACAGACAACAAACTCATAACAAAAAAATACTGGTGTGCCTGTAGTAGCTTAACACTTTGAGTGCCAGATTTTATTGGAATACATTGGAATTTATTCAATTTCCGCCCACGTAATATTGCGGGCATGGCACCCAAAGTGTTAATACGCTCACCAACGCCATCTATGAGCAAACAGTGGATTTAAGCTTATACACCTGGTAAGAATATGTTTACACTGGAATGTGACAGCGATAGGAGCCCCTGGCTCCTTGAATTGGAGGTTTCGTAATGACGATTTATTATGGACTTTTTTGAACATTTTTATTAACTTGTTTAAGATGCCAAAGTACTTAAGATGCTGACTATTTGTTCAGTTGCAGAAACTATCCGGGTATACTTGTATATACTAACAGTACCACCATATTGAGAAACTTTCATCAATTGGGATAATTTCCTTAGCTTTGTCTGTTTACATTTGTGGATTACAGGAGGAGCACAATGCAAGATTAAAATAAAAATTAAGTTTAATTTATTTATTATTTTGTATTTAGGTATATGGAGAAGAAAATTAATTTTAGTCCCAACTTGTTTTGTGTCAAATCTGTATTGAAAATACATGTTTCCCCTGTTCTTTTCGTTCCTCCAGTACCATTAGGTGGCGGAAGAAACTTTTCGATGTCTTGCTTTGCAAATTTCAAAGTTTCATTTGTTCTTTTAAATTTCAAATATGAGTTTATTCGTTCATAATATTTCATTACCACGTGATTATCTGAAACTTCTGTTACTTCTCCGATGCTATAATTTTTCATGTTCTTTCCCACACATTCTATACATACCAGTATAAAATGTCCGACTTGAAGTTTGTTCGTATCTAGGATGTCCTCATTTCAAAAATCTTCAGAACTAACATCTGTTTCTTCATAGATAACATTAGTTTCCTGTATACACTATCTGAGGATTCCAGAATTTTTCTTTTAACTTTTTTCGCAGCTTCCATTTTCTTGATTTGTTTCTTCTGAGCAGCCTCAAAAATTCTCTTTAGTATTGGCGTATCTGTGAGAACGTCACTTTTATTTTTTTTTCTATTCACTTTAGATTTTCTTTCACCTGCCTTTTGTAAAGGGCGAACCTGGTGAGGAGATATGTAATACTTACTCTCTGCACAAACATTGGAAAGACCTGGCAGTAATTAATTAATTTCTGCAGACGTATTAGAAGGACCTGGCAGAGGTTCATAATTACTCTCTGCAGACACATTAGAAGGACTTGGAAACAGTTTATCGTGCATGCTGTGATGACGTCCAGATTCTGGCAACTCATTAACTAATGTGGGATATGCGGTCTGTCAGTCACATATGATGATAAAAAATCGTCATCACCAAAAATGTTGCGGTTTAGAGGCCAAACTCCCGTACATTTGAATCCATTAATGATATTTTCAGAAGAAACAGCTTTTTTGTATGATTTGTTAAACAGGGCTGCTACATCGTATATTGAAATTGCAGATCCTGGATGAGATAACATCCAGTCATTACATGCAATATTGTAGTTCACCTTCAATGATTTGTAGACAGATCTATCTAACAGTTGTAATTTCGATATGGTGTGTGTTGGAAAGGTTATAAGTATTATGCCATTATTTTTTGCATATTCAATAGCATTCAAACTTAGATGAGCTTCACGGCTATCCATAAATAAAATTACTCTATCTTCCTTTGTTGGCCTGCAATGTTTTGCAAAATGTAAAATTTGTAAAAATATTTCGCTATTCACCCAACCCGATTTTGAAGCCGCACCCCAGTACAGTAAAGAGCATCAGTCAACACATGGGGCTTGAAATTCACTCTCGGAAATATCATGAAAACGGCTGCCGAGGGCGCTTATGAAGCAGCACACTGTCACCTACTTGTTTTAATCCTTTTCCGACCAACACATTAGGAGGATTGTGAACAGTCAGTCCAGTTTCATCTAAATTATATATTCTGTCTGGACGCAAATTAGTGCCCATTGTTTTATATACTTCACTGATGTTATTGAAAAATTCTTGCACAGTTGTTCTGTTAAAGCTAGTGCACCTTGTCAAGCTGTAGCTTCTGGTTTTCTCATGCTTATTTCAGGCCAGCGCTTTCTAAACCCTTTGATTCAATCTTTACCCGAAGACTTGTTTATTTTCCATGATGGAGGCATTTTATTTATTTTTTCTGCTATCTGATATGCCATTGATTTGCATTCTAATTTTTAAGACCTCGTTCCCCATCTTCACTGCAAACCTGGTTAACTTTACAATTTGTAACTCACTGAAATTCTGCCAATACCTTCGTAGAGTAGTCACTGGAGTTTGAAATTGACGACTTGCTTTCCTTAACCCTAAACCGCTCTTCATACTTTGGATAACCTCCTTCATGATGTCTTCACTTTTATCTTTTCTTTATCTTTTCTAGTTTTTGGCATTTTGTCTAAAATTAAATTTAGTTGTAGTCATTTATAATAACTACTAGCACAGAGAAACAAAAGGGGACAGTGATATAGTGTGCCACCGTACCTAAAAAGGCTATGTTTCCTGTTCCACAAATACCATTGTACAAAAAAAATGAAATAACAGGCAATAAATATACTTATTTGGAAGTTTATCCATCTACATACAGCTTATCAATAATGTTTAAGAAATAGTATGAAACAAAATCTTTACTTTGTTAACATTTTGAAGATTTCACCACAAAGAAGGCACACCCGGTATGTAATAGATTGGCTCTGTAGCTTATTTAAAATTCAATACTATAACTGTTTCACTGTACCCACTGTACTCACATCTCCCCTACATTACTTTCTAAGAAGTAAAAAATAAATACCGCAAGGCTACTAAACTTTACTATTTTATGCACTACTATGTTGTTGGCAGAGCAGTTTCGATAACATGAAAGAATATGTGGATCCCCTCAAGATCATAAATTAGGCCCTATGCTATTGAAAATTGTATAAACATTAGCCAAATGTTATGCGTGTTGTCTCAAGAGCAAACTGAAAGTGTTACCACGCATTCTATTATGACAACTAGTTCAAGCTGTCATAATACATAGAACTTGTAAAACAATTTTGAACTATTTTAAAATTAAACTAACTTTAACAGACTTACTTTTCATTATTTTTATTACATCTAATTATTTATGTGACTCCTCTCATTCCTTGTTGGTCTTTGTCTGGTAATTAATAAAATTCCAAGAAAATGGTCTTTTCACAAACAAAAAATTCGTTTTGATTTTGTTTTGTTGATGCCTAGATCACATAACTTTTGGCATAATTCGAGTTTTCCGTTTGCAGACATTAGATGCATTATGTGCTGTATGTGGGGCAGTTGCTACTTTGTGCGGTATTTTTTGTTTTGCGGTATGGTCTGCTTACTCTAGGGTTTTTGATGTATTGCAGTATCTTTTATTAACCACTGATCTACTTTGTTTTGATGTAAATTTTAACTAAATCGTTATTTTATTTCCTAGCCTAGTTTATTAAATCGCTTATGAAGAAAAAGAGCCCCTTTTCTGTAAATAGACTAAAAATAAAAGAGACCTATACTTAAACTATTAATTTGCGGAAAATAACAAAATATTATTTCAATATCTATTATATGTACCACATATATTATATTAGTATTCTAAATCAGTATTTCTTGAACTGTGGGTGGTGACACTAAATGGGATCACAAAGCGAAATTTTGAGTCGCGAAAATTTAATTTTGATACATGAATTTAATTGTTGTAACCTGCCAGGAGTATCAAAGGCATATAGTTTATTTTCTTTCTTCAAATATACTGAAAGCATGTTCCTCATATTTTATGCAAATCCCGCTAAAACAGCTATGATTTAGAATATTTAAATAAAGCATATTTAAAAATGTCCACATCGTATAGTATCAGTGTGGACCAACGATCCAACGATAACAAGTGCAGTGTTGCACGTTCGCAACAATGAGCAAGTCGTCAATATTTCTTGGGTTCTTGGGCTAGCGCCGAAAGTGACACGTGAAAATACTCAACGATTAAAATCCGATTGTCGTACTCATTCTCGTTTATTATTTTCTGTGTGTGCATCGCAAGAATAATACAATATTGTATTTCAACATTTTACTCGACTGAGGTTGGTATTTATTTGAATACATGTTATGAGAGATGTTATTTTATTTTATATTTTGGTGTTAGGATAAAAATATTTTTTACCCATGCCTAAATGATACTCGAGAAAGTATGGTAATGATGCAGATTGCAATGCTAAAAAGCAGAATATAGTAATCAGAAAAAGGCTTCTAAGATGCAAAAAAGGAAATATGATGAGGCATTTCTTCAGCTTGGCTTTACTTTCAACAACTATGATGGTAATGAATAACCATTTTGTTTAATTTGCAATAACGTGTTGGCTATGGAGAGTATAAAACTATCAAAATTAAAAAGGCATCTTCAATCCAAGCATCCTTCTCTCGAACGACTGCTACAATCTTCATTTAAAGAAAAACATTTAGAGAAAATTATGACCGTAAACGAAAAATATTTACTTACGTCATAAGAAGTTTCATATCTGATTGCTAAACATAAAAAGGCATATATCATTGAAGAAGATCTTGTATTTCCTGCTGCTTTTAAAATGACAGAAATACTTCACGGACGTAAATATAGTGGTAAAATTAGGAAAATCCCTTTATCAAACACTGCCACCAATAGAATTTCTGAAATTAACAACAAATAATTCGAGCAACTTATTGATAGACTTAGGCAGGCCAATAATTTACAATTCAATTGGATGAAACAACTGATACAAATTCAAAAAACACTAAAAAAAAATCAGTTAGTATATGTCAGATACATTTATAAAGAAAACATAGAAGAAGAATTGCCGTTTTATATCCTGTGGAAAAATAGACAAAAGGATAAGAAATGTATAGTAAAATTCACGAATTTTTTAAAACTGAAGGTTTAGAATGGAAGAATTACTTTGGAATATGCACAGATGGAGCATGAGCGATGTCAGACGAAAATATTGGATTTAAATCATTTGTTAAAGCTGCTGGTAATATCATGTAACTTTTATACGCTGCTTGATCTATTGAGAGGCCCTTGCAGAAAAAAATTATCAACAAAATTGAACGATGTGCCCTTATTTTATTCTGCAGCCGATAAAATATCAGAAGTTGAATACTTCTGATATTCAGCTGGTAATATTTTCTTAAAGTGAATTTCTTACAGTTATTTTTAACGGGTTTTTTTTAAAACCATTCAGCAATTTCGACCTATTTTTAATTAAAGTTGCAGCCTCAATAACTTCAAAAAGGGTCAGATTTTCCCTGCCCTTGGGCATAATTTTTAAGTGAACACTCTTTGAACACATTATTTCTAATCGCTTCAAAAATGTTCCATAAATACCAAGATTTCTGTCACAAACACAATAGGAATGGAAAAATATGGTGAATACTAACGTATTCAGGTTTTGAAAGCCACAAGCAGTAATGAATCACTTTATACTTTTGTTTTGACCTTGAGATGACATACTAGAGCTTATCGTTGATTGGTTTTCAGTGAAACAAATGCTCTGGTTCCATCGTTATGGCAATGAGCGTTAAACACAGTTAGTCATAGAAGCTATTTGTACAACTGTTTGGATGCAATAAGCTTGAGGGGTAAATTCTGGGCATAATCTAAGTACTAGATTACCACTAATTCAAGTACTACCTTTACTCTCACGTAAGTTTCACTATAACTCTTGAGTTACACTAAAGAAGTCGAGAATATCGGATCTTGATTTTTTAAGGGAATGCTCGGAATTTTCTCTGAACCAGTTTTGAAAAGTAAGTTTATGGTCAGCATTCGTTGAGTTTTTTCAAAGAAATATTGCAATCCTGTGAAGAGAACGTTGACGCTTAAAGATGGATTTTCAAAATATTTTATTTTTGACTTCTTTTACCTGCAGTAAGATTATCTGTTTGGTATCTGGACTAAAAATTCTGAGTTTATATACTGTATGGCAATTTTTGCAAAATGACACCTTTGGAATCGTTATAAGAATCCAAAGAATCTAATTTTGGTGCTCAAAGAATGGGCTATTTCTAAGTTTTATGGCATTGTACATGGCTCTAATCAACATCAATCGACTTCGCAAAACCTCGCCGAAATCAGTTTAAATGGTTTGGAAAAATGTATCTACAAATTCATTTCCCACACGCTGAAGAACAGAACGGACATTATTATCATGCATTATCATGAGCGCACATTATTATATGTTAGCGCACATTTATTATCATGCGCACTTTAAACTAGGTTCTTCATGCGTAAGCGTGGTGTCGGTGTATGGTGATACTGTATAAAATTATGTTTACTGTGGTTTCATATGTAATTTGATGATTATTTTACACTTTTGTCGTATAATTCCATTTGAATTACTCATGTTTAACCTTTTGTTGCTACAGGAAGCTATCACGAAGGCTGCGAAGAACTTTGTAGAAGAAACCCGACGGATCATTGCCAAGATTCCCTGTTCCTCCATCGTAAATTGTGATCGGTCAGGTTTCACGTGTGTCATGTGTGCTCAAATTCAATTGCGCTCGCTCACTCGACTTCAGAGTATCCAACGACGTTATCCGATCTGTGCAGTACCTCAATAGGCATAACCATAGCAAGTTGTTTGTGGTACTACCAGAGAAAAATGACAGATTTCTTCAACACAGAATCTTCACCACTACGAATCTCATTGTGCTCCCCAATACCACACACTTTAATAACCAAGACCTTCACGGTAGAATTCTTCAGAGAAGTTGCTTACCCCAACACCGTTAACAACATTCTATTCTTGCTGGATTCATGCCTCTATTCCCGGACCGTAATGCTATCAGTAGTGTCTGCCTCTCTGGCAAGTGTTCTTATCAGGAACATCCCATCTCATTGCACGAGTATGGTGCAATCTTGCAGTGTTAGTCTATTCATCTATTTCAAGGGTCTTTTACACCGTATCTCCAATTTCATTCTGGCGCACAGCATTGACTTCCGACTGAACAAGCGCTATAATATTTTGAAGTTGCTCTAGATCGCCAACTGTGTGCTCTTAGATTCGAGAATATGTTGCTGTAAAGATGGTACATGGCTGGATATTTTGATACTGTTCCTGGACCCTTCTAGAGTCCTGTTGATTATTGCTGGAACCCTTCTATTGACAATGATTGCTCTGACGCTTCACGCAATGAAATGGCATTCATGAAATTCGTCTATTGCGAGAAGGTGTTCTGCGTAACCCACATGATTGTTTCCACCATATTTGTTAAATGATGGTTTTAATGTTATTTTAGTTATATTTTAACATAAAATAAGTTTGTAAAATGTTTGCTAAAAAATGTTTTAAATCAACGATAAATCGATATTTCACCTCTTATAAAAAGTTTGAAAATATCATTTTGCAAAAGTTGAAAATGTATATGTATTTACCAAGGGCTTCAAAATGATGATATATGAATCGATCACATCGGCCACCTCTTTTTTAGAGGCTCCCTAGTAAACCTTTTTTGTGAATGGTACCTATGCATTTGTATGAAATTTAGAACATTTTCAAGAAAAAGGTTTTACAAACTCGTTTTACAGAATCATCTATTCTGAGAAAATATTACCAGTTGGGCCTGCTTTTTATTTTTGATACATAGGGCACATAGCGCACATGGCACATAGCGCAAGATCGTCTCCAGTGGAATTTTTGACCATTCGCAACTTATTGTTGCGAATAAGTCAGACGTTTTTGTGAAGTGGCGCTGGCGAACCTT
>JAWQRM010000253.1:0-25571 GCA_033557675.1 Coptodactyla brooksi
GCTTTTTTCCACCACATTAATCCATCTCACTAACGAACCGCGGCTCCGGTTTGAATTTATGGGAGTTTGCATTCATATATTTCAAAGTTTAGTTCACTTTTATTCGAAAAAAAATTAACTACGTGTAATTTAACAAAAGCGTGCCTGACAATAAATCGTTGTTGATACGGCAACGTCGGATAGATTTAATGGCAAGAGTCCATTATATTTTCGTAGTTTCTATGCTACACAATATGGAAATGCAGTTTAATGGTAGACTTCAAACACAAATAATGGAGCATTTTCAAATATACAGTATACTGTTGTATATTTAAGAGCCTCTAATGCCTCTAATGGTTAATTAATGTACCGATATATCCGATATACTTTACATCTGGACGTTCCAGTATATCTGGAAGTTCTTCAGGGTTATCCGTTATTAATATGACTGGATCTGCATGTTTCAAATTATTCAATCTTCCCCATGAATATAGATTCTCTTATTTTTTCTGTAATGAAAGCAGGAAATTAGAACATAAATTTTAAATGATAATGTAGAATTAATCAAGAAGTGCAAACATTCCAAAATTTTCTAAAGGTGTCCATAACTAATTTCACTAGTGCAATCTTCCACCCCAAAAGGAATAGTGTACCCTACAAAATGCGAATCCTTACATAGACAGGTACATTTAAAGGGCAATATTCATATTTGCATAATGATAAAAAATTTAAAACATGAGCAGCCAAGTCCATTGTATTTATTTGCAGGGTTTATCAAAAATCCTTTATATGCCGAAACAACTTTAGTGTAATGTTAACGCTTGTTTCTGCCCGTCAGTAAAACAAAGCAGAGAGGTTATTTTACGAGTGATTTAACGCGTTCGCAGCCCACATTAAGTGGGCGCCATCGTCTATGGCATGTCTGCTCAAGTTCATCGAGGGGGAGGTAAACCCCCTGACCCCGAAACACATGACCTCTTGACCCGTTGTCGCTGCTTAATTCCTACCACTATCTCGAAACATGGATCCCCTTACCACCGAACGAATACAAATGTAATGAATACTATTTTGGAACTAAATTTGATTTCTGAAGCTTTTCCCTGCTTATGTCTGCTTCATTAGATTCTTTTCTGCTCTATAGAAGGAAAGTTCCATACCTAAATCGCCCACACATTTTCACTAACTGCGGAATTTATTTAAAAAAATGTTATGCGTAAATAAAATCAAGTAATGACGAATGTACTTGTCAGATTTAAAGCAAGACAATACACGGTTTTTAATAACAATAAGCGCTGTTGTTGGCTTTCCTTTTTTCAATATCAACATTGCGAAAAAATTATTATTTGTTGGATATCAATTCGTTGTATTATACTGTATAAAAATTTATATGCTTCACAATTGTGGTGCTCTGTCATTGAGAAGTTTTATTTTGAAGCTATTCTTCTAATCCACTTTCACTGAAATGATCATATTCAAATTGACTTGCAGTGGAAAAATCCTCTTCTGATTCACTTTCGTTGTAAAAATGCTTTGATAATCCACTATCCTTGGTTTCGTCAGAAAATGACCTGAAAGATATATCTACAAGCTAAAATTTAGCATAAGACCTTTACGTATCTCATTTATACATATATTTCAACTTCATTGAATAACATTTTCTTCTAGTACTTCTTCATCCTTTTTCTTAGAAGTGTACATATGAAACTATTCAATCAGTTGTGTCAGTATTGCCCATTTTTACCATATTCAAGGATAATAAGGTTTTCTTGTTGTAACACCTCGTTTACATCTTAGCGTCATGAACTGTAATAAGGAATAATATACCCCTTATATGGCGCCACATCATTACTATTATTTCATTGCAATACGTTGCAATCCGTCGAGCATTTTCTAATAAAGTTCGCCTTATTGGTGAAAGAATTACAAATTAATATTACAAACTATCTGCTCTCCCATTTATCAACACTTTCTGTCTTGGAGATAGATAGTTTGTTTGTTAGTTTTATGCCAGTGTTTTATATAGCAGTGTTTTTGTATATTTTTGGTTTGATATTTGATTTTTGATTTGAAATACTCGTCAAATGCAATTAATTGATTAACAATAAACTAAAACAATTTTTGCATATACTTTTTATGGAAGCAACGTATTATATCAATTTGCCCAAGTTGTTCACTAAAATTCGGTTTTTTTATCGATTTTGACGGTCTGTGGAGAAATAAACCATACAATATCAGGCACAAGAGTTCAAGGTCTATGAAGTGGGTATATGAGCCAGTGCAATTGATAAATTCATGCAGCAATGAGAAAATAGTGCTTTGGGACATCCTGCTAATGTTAGAATTGCCTACAAATAGAATACTTAGTTATACATCATCTACCGGGGTATTCATATACGGATATCTCGAAATTGGTAAGAGGTATCGTTGCAGGACAAAAACTGTGGTATAGTGTAAGCAAAGAACTATATGGAAAATTAAAAACTGGCAGTAACATACATACAGGTGCCCTAAAAAACAAGTTATATTTTCTTAATTGAATAGTATACTTTTTTCATAAACATTTTATAGTTTCTGATTTATTCTTTTCTTTTGAGTATAACAAAAATTTTGGTTCTAGAACAAAATTTTCGAAATAAATCAGTAAATGTGTTCGAGTCTAAAGTGCCACGCAAATGCATTCTTGTTTTCGCAACACACTCTTCAAACCCACGCAAAAATACAACCGTATACTTCCATTCAAACCAACTTATTTTTCATAAACGTTTGGACTCGTACTATAAATGGACTACTTATTGACTCTTGTATGTTATAAATTTATTAGACTAACTTTCAACCTACCACAGAAACATGTAACGTCTTCTATTAAGATTTTTGTATCATTCGAAAGCTATACAGGGTGATACAAAACCACCATATACTTCTGCAAGCAATCGAGGCGCCTCGGCTGCAGATTCCTTGAAATGGAAGAAGTAAATCAAAAGAATATATTATTCTGATAAAAATTCACTAATGTTTCAAGGTTACACTATAGTTTCTTGCAAAAACGATTTGTTGCCAAATGGATACATAGCGCAGGATCTGCAGGGTGGCCTGCATCTCGGTTCAGATTTGAACTATTTACTTGGACATTATTTGAAATTCCTTCGCCCCCCATCCCCGTGGGGAAAATTAATATTTGGACAATAGAGCGCAGCTGGCGACCTTTGAGACAGTTCCCCAAGAAAAACAATCCATCAAAGGGATGCCTTCCTCAGGGGAGGGTAGGATCCTTCAAGGATAAGACCCGGAGCTCCTATCGCTGACACCCCAAATTCCCCCGTCTATCATTCGTCCTTGCCCAAACCGGATGAAATAGTTCTGCGTTCGCAAAACAGATTTCATGGTTCGGTGGCAATTTATTGATATACTAAACAAAAACGGACTCTTACGTATACTGGAATATTAATCCGGTGAATGAATGTTGCGATCGGTGGTTACTGTGTAGAAAATGAAATACGGCCGGCAGGGATAATACAGGTAAAACGCGATATAACCTCAGAAGCCTTCCACGGCGGTGGTACGGAATTAGAAATTGTTCGCAAGCGTTGCTGAGCCGCTATGCGCTATATAAGTTCAAGAGAACTCACGACAATGACAAAGTTTGCAATGATGCATTCCCACGTGATGTAAAGGCTTTCTGCGAGAACGCGAGCTGCATTCGTTTCCGGAACATTGCCTTCGTGTACAATACAGTGCGAGTTAATTGTTGTGGAAATTGTTGATAAGAGTTCTTTGTAGGACGATTCCCGGTTATATGTAATCCCCTAGGGCGGATCGCTCTGTGTAAACTGTCGAAGTATCTTAAAATAAAGTTTTTGTAATTCTTGTTTCGGAAACTCATTAATTTAAACTGTAGTTAGCTTTCACCCGGCTGTTAGAGAATAACAAGCAAGTTATCAATAGTTATGTGTGAACTAGGCAGTGTGCAAAGTTGGCAAACTTTAAGGTAATGTGACTAAACGGCATTCAATCGTTCTTGGGCCATTTACATCTTCGTTATATTAAGCGACATGATTTAATGCATTGTAGCTATTGAAACTTGCCAACAAGCTGTTGAAATTAGGGAAGGCTCGTGCTGTTGATTAACAGTAAAACAATACATACATTAAAACAAAACAAAATCACATGTTTCTATCAACTTAGGGTAAACACACCAATGTCTTTTCTTGCTGATAATTGTACCTTATGTTAATCTAAATACATTTATACTAAAGACACAGTATTTTCGAGTTTTTTAACTTTTAGACTGTCGGGATTTGTGGAGTAAGACCTCGAGAAATGATCTACGGTGTCTCCGGAAATTCCCAAGTCAAATTTCTCATAATCGGTATCTGATACAGTGTAGATAATAAATCCTAACAAAAATCCGGTTTCACAATCAACTAATTCGAATAATTTGATACCAAAGCGGTGTCTTTTCAAGGGTAGACATTGTTTAAACTTTAGCCTTCATTTCCACAACATCAAACCTTCATCAATGCAAGAGTATTTTCCAGGATTTATAGTAGACGAGAATTGTTGATTCAAAAGGTCCAGTATAGGTTTGATTTTTCTCAAAGGGTGATGAATGGTTCCTTCATTATTTGTAACATGTAAATAATGCAAAATTTGGAGATATCTTTCCACGGTACCATTTTACTACATATTGGTCCAGAATCTTGCTTTTGATAAAGATTAGTTTTTTCTTCAATCATTTTCAAGATAGTTGAATTCAATAAAAAAATCAAAAAAAATGTAAAGGAGTGTTTCCTGATATCGAAATATTGTCACAAATACTAGATTGATCGATAAAATCAATCTTTTATAGGAGGATGGTATTCAGAATCAAATAATAGGTAGGGAATGTCTTCATCCTCATAATTTGTTGATTTTGGCAGATCAGCAGGTTCAGATGCACCAGTCCCATCTTCGACTTGTAACTTATCTCGTTCTGATTCACCACTAGTGCAATATATATCACTCATTTTTATATTAGATTCACGGGTGTGGGACAAAACTACCAATGGGTAAAAATACAAAAATCAAATTACAGAAAATAGAAAAAGCAAAAACCCGAAAAGAGACATGAAGTGTGATCCAGTACAAATGACTGAAGAGAACTTTTATTAGACAGAATTTTGGTACACAGAAAGTAGAGTACTCTGATATGGCTTATTGTAACACTATAATATTAGATATGAAATGAAAGCATAACAAAATATATATATGAATTGAGTGATTTTCTTTGTATGGGGCTTTCGTTCAAATAGTAATCGCTAATGAGAATTGAGATGATATTCACTATATGGAATATAGTGAATATCATCACTATTAAAATTCTAAGTACCAGTACCTCTTTTGTCCTTACTGTGTTTTTCTGACCGAAAGTTATTAAGCAGTTGTGCAATTTCTATATGCAACAGTCTTTTTTTCTAGTTTTTTTTGTTAACAAAAGGAAACTAGAAAATTAAAAATTAACCAATTTAGAACAATTAACCAACTTAATATTACAAAGCAAACTTTGGTTACAAATTATTTTCTCACTAAACGTTTCGCGAACTTGTAGTCGTCTTTCTGCATCATCCTCGTTTAGTTCTTGGATCAAAATCATTTTAAAAGAATAGAATTTATGTGTCGTTAAAATTCTATGAATGCTAGAGCGAAAAACGTTAGAATCTTGGGATACATTTCTAAATAAACGAGGGTGATTCATTTGCAAATATCACAAAAGTGCAACTTCAATAGTTTCAAGATGTTGGTGACCTACAAGTTCATCTGGATAGTTCTCATTGAAACTCTTGCCGTAATCCTTGTACATTCATTTTTTCGGTAATAAATTGTAACTATTTCAATTCTTCCTTCTGTAAAATACATCACTTTTGTAAAAACCACTCAAAAAATTCTTAAAACGTCATTGTTACCTTTAGACTTGAAAAATTAGTATCTTAATAAGAGAGCTTTGTTGCACTTGGGATAAAATTACATTAATAGTTTTGGAAAGTCTTATTTTCTCCACTTTTCATTGTGCTTCATGCATAAATATCAGCCTAAGGTCATTAGTTGGAAATATAGAGATGGTAAGGATTTCTTTTGTCGTCCAGTACATTCTTTCTTCTGATTTTTTTAATTATTTACTTCTTTTTTGTCTTCAAAATCCTTGTGGATTTTAATAAATAAAATCGATGCCTACACGAATAATATTGATACATAAAAAAAATTTTGCCTAATATTCTTGTCTGCTATCTTGCATAGCGGCTAGATTCGGTGGCGAATAAATTTATTAAGGGATAAATTCATTAATTTAAGATATAAAATATATTTTAAAAAATACAAAAAATATATAAAAAATATTTTTAATATATAAAAATTAAAAATATACATAGGTTACCTAAGATGGAATTATTTGAAATAACTTTACATCAATGACTGTAAAAGCCATACTACTACTTTGAAATATTATTTCGTGACGTGAACAAAGTAACATTTGCACTGGCTTGAAATTGCCCTAAAATAAATTGATTATGTCACGGAGATGTGTGCTAAATGAAGATTTTATGAACATAAATTTATTTTAACTTTGATAATACAATGGACTTAATCATTATGGAATTATTTGTGTTAATGTTGGCATACTTTACTATTATGTTAATTTGTTTATGAATCATGATTATTATTCATGCAAGCACTTTCTTATAAACAAAATATTTGTCACAATATTTACGTATTTCGCAAATTTTCAGTTCTTTTTAGGAATTGTGAAAATTATATTATAGGTTCTAGTTTAGCTGATGTACATCAATAGCAATAATATCGTTCTCAAATGAATTTCTTGTTCAATTCAATCCACATATATTATTTTAATGAATTTACAATATATGACAAAAATCTTCTGAAATCCCTATAGCTTATGCATCGTCTGAAGTTGTAAACAGGATTACATTGTCCCATGCTTAGCACGTATTATATGAATAAAATTCCCCTGACTCCTAAATTGTATGCAGATATATTCAACCTTTTCAAATATCGAACAATGAAAATTTAATTGAACCAATCGAATATCTACCAGAAAAGCTCAATGAAAGCACTACTATTAAAGGCTCAAATAACTTTACGTTCATTGCATAACAAAGAAATTTCGTGTTTTCACCATATTACAAATAAACAATTTCTTTTTATTAGATCCAACATATTTGTTTTAGTGATAATTTTATACAATCTGCAAGTCCTAAAGTCTACTGAAATTCTCCTTAAAACGTAATACAACGCCTTATGCACAACGGAGCATTATGTCACTGGAAAACAAAACAGTACATCATTAGAAGTAGAATGCTCTCTTTGTGTTATCTCAACTTCCTCCAAGGTACAAAAGGAACTTCTATTCCTAATGACATAATATATCAGTTTCTTGAATCTGTTGTAAAGCAATACGAAATCGGCAATAAAATATATATTTCTAAAAAGATTTCTATCAACTTATATATGACCAATAAAAATTTAACTTAAAAACCTTAATTTTGCTGATTTATATAAACTTGCACTAGAAATATACATTGCGTATAATTAAAATTACGCATTATATATGTACTATTGACAAATAACTGAAATTATCACATTCAATTATTTGTAATCTTCCCATAACAGCTAGGCTAACGTTCCAAATTAGAGCTATACTGAATACCTATATTGATTGGTCTAAATTCAGTTTTCGGTGACATCCTCCTCCATAATATTGGTGTAGGACGCAATACGTATATGAATTGCTTATCACCTACGGATGTCACGCAGATTGGATTAGGCCAATGCCAACACATCTTCCATACATCCACGTCTGTACTCCAAATTAGCATATTAATTAAAGACAGCTTTCGCCCGGTCGCGTGATGTACCTAGCACACAATCGCCAAGGATTTTGAGTGATTTGCAAGCACAGTACTTATATGTATAGTGTAGACCTAAAACCAAAGGCCTTTAACAGAACAGTTAATAACAATAAATTCCACTGGCGATTAATAATTATTAGACTGATTTGAATACTTAACCTTAACCACAATAACAAATTAACATATAAGTTAAATATCAAATCTAACCATCTCGCTAAACTTCCACATAGCGAGAAAGATTTTAAGAAAGAATTACCACCCTGATGTGAACTAATGGCCTGTTAGTTCACATCAGGGTGGTAATTCGTCTTTCTTAAATAAGAAAGTATGTTGTGTAGGATATCGTAAAACTTTCGCGAAAGAAGTGTTCAAGTCTTTGTTGAACAAAACCTTTGATTTTCTAAGAAGTTAAAAAAGGATCACCAATACACCGAAATTTAAAAAATATCGAAAAATATAGAATGTTTATATGATCTCTTCCTTGCATATTATGGGTTCGATATTATGTAGCGATAAGGTGAAGCATGCCATTATAAAATTATTATTAAAACAATAAGGTTGGAATTAATAAAAAAAAATTGTATACTTGTGATGTGGTTAACACAGAAAATTTCGTTGTTATGCAACCAACGTAATCTTATTTGAGCATTTAAAAATAGCACTTTAATTGAGGTTTTCCAATAGATTGCCCTACATTGAATTTACTTTATAAACGGTTTACTATTTGTAAAAATGAAATTTATCTGTATACAATTTAGGAGTCAGGGGAACTGTATTCATATAATACGTGCTGAACATGAGACAATGTAATCCTGTTTACAACCTCGGGCGATGCATAAGCTACAGGGATTTCGGAAGAGTTTTGTCATACACTGTAAGTTTATTAAAATAATATTAAATATATGTAAATTAAATTGAGCAGGAAATCCATTCAAAAATGGTAATATTACTATTAATGTACATGAATTAAATTAGAACTTATAATTCGAATAATTCTTAAAAAGAATTAAAAAATTGTGAAATATGTAAATATTGAGAAAAATATTTTATTAATAAAAAATATGCTTGCATCAAGAATAATAATTCATAAATAAATTAATATAATATTAAAGAGTGTCTACACCAACACAGCTAACTGAGATTGAGAAATTGTTTTCGGAAGGAGGTTTCAAAAGTAAATTGTGAAAAACCGATTTTGTAATCTGTCAAAGTTTGTAAGTTATTTGAGAAAAATGAAGATCTGTGGTCTCGTAGTTACTAAAGCTAACAAACACCTTAACCACAACAAGATTACTTAGAATCTCAACATATGTTTCGGTTTATCTAATAAATCTTCGTCAAGAGAATATTCTGCTGACGACAGCGATTTCGGAAGAGATTTGTCATATATTGCAAGTTTATTAAAATAATATTAAATATATGTAGATTAAATTGAACATGAACTTCATGGAAGGAATATTTTTAGTGATGTACATCAACCAAATTAGAACCTATAATTCGTATAATTCTTAAAAAGAACTAAAAATACGTGAAATACGTAAGTATTTGAGCAAAATATTTTATATAAAAGAAATGTGCTTGAATCAAGAATCATAATCCATAAGTAAATTAATTCATAAATGAATTAATATAATATTAAGGAGTGTCTGCATTAACACAACTAATTCCATAATGATTAAATCCATTATATTATCAAAAGCTAAAATAATCGCAGAGTTCATTTTAGGGCAATTTCAAGTCAGTACAAATGATACTTTGTTCATATGTGTATATATTATAAGATATACGAAATTATATTTCAAAATTGTAATAAAGATTTTACGGTCATTGATATAAAGTTGTTCCAAATATTTCTGGGTATATTTTATTATAGCTTATTAATTAGTTGAATCTTTTTTTCCTGTCAATTACCACCCTGATATAAACTAACAGGCCATATTGGTGAGAAAAACATGTTTAGTAGGTTTTCGTGAAACTCTCATGAAAGAAGTGTTCAGGTATTTGTTGAACACAATCTTTAAGTTGGTAACAAACTTAAACACTGTATTCAGGTTTTCAGCCTCGTTTTCAGCATATCAGTTTTTCACTTCCAACTCATATAAAAACTTTCACTGGTCGTCCTTGCTTTCGAAATTTGTGGTGCTTAAATCAATTTTAGCACTTCTGCGCATTTTCTGTTCATTAGTTTTTATTTTCATGTGATTTGTGTCCATCAGAGTTGTTCTTATCTATCTGAAGTCTTGGATTTTCCTGATTGCATCTTCATTAGTTTATAGATCATTTGTCCTTTCAATATGTGTTATATTCATTAATCTCCTGTTTCTTATGTATCCATTCTTCGTTCTTACATAGCAAATCTATATAATCACGAGTTAATAAATATCATTACGTATAATTCGAATAAATTATGGCTTAGATGTAATCTATTGTGTTAAGAAAGGTATCAAATACTCATTTTCGCAATCATCTACATTTAATGGGAAAAGCGAGAAAGCTATGATATGGAGGACAACAAGCAAAATTCGATAAAATAATGATTCTCGTAGTAAATATTTTCACTGTTAAAACTATTCAAATATTGTATAAAGCTTTTTTCAAACGTAGAATAAAATCCTATTAGCAGATTGTTATTTAATTATTATCATTTTTGAACTTTGAACTCTATAGATAACGTTTGTTGAGGGCTTTCCAAAAACGCAGGTATAATTTGTTGTACATTAATACATCCCATATTCAAGTTTTCGATTATTTTATGCTTATCAATCGTGAATCACACGCTTACGGAGAAGCTATTAGTCTCAGTTCGTAATAATTGAAATGATATTAAATGGGAGGTGTTAAAATTAGGTATCAATCATGGTTGGCAAAGGATATTTTTTGGCATGACTAAGAAATAAAATATTTCTTTTATGTTAATAATACATTCAATTATATGCGAACCATCGCTTAGAATTCCTAGTTTTTTTTAAGTATTCTGATATCTGTCATTTTTAATCTCTAATTGTTTTTAGAGATAAATCTTAATAAGGAAAGAATGAAACCTTCTGTAACCATTTTTTTCCTTTACTACTAGATTCAAATAATAATATTTCTATGGTCATTATTTTATTCGACATAACAAGTCTAAGAAAAAACTTAGAACACATTTTCAGTACAACTTATGAAAACAGATGTTTAGTATCTCCTTTAAGAACAGTTTGTTTTATGCGGCACTTGTAATTTTACACCATATTAAAAATCTGATTATTGCAGGCCACTTCACATAGTCATTTACGAAACTTTATCGATCCCAGTTCCATAAACTTAAATCCCTAGATCTAAAACTAATTTTGAATTCGCCAGTAAGTTTGTGTTTAAAACTAATTTCATTTGCGTTATTAAACTGCGGCGGCGTCGTTGGTGAACAAAATTTCGAAGTAATGTTGCTGCAATTTTAATTTCGAATACTCAAATCCCCGCAAGTAACTTTCCGTTCACTAAATAAAAAGAATTCACGATGTAACCGACAAAAAGTTTGCGAGGCGACGAAGGCATATTTTACCTAGTTCAATTTTCCCGGCTTTCCGTTTACTCTAGACTGTATCCTCCGGTGTAAACAGGACTGAAGGGTCACCTACACGACGAAGAAAAAGTAATCTTTTGAACAAATATCCCAAGGCACTTCCGCCGGAATCAAATCTTAAAATTAGGAAATCCAATATTTTAAGGTTGACATAGAGTCAACGGTTTTATTTTCGAGCTTTATATTTCAGGGGTGTCATATCATGCTGGATTTAAAAGACATATAAATCATTTCTTTCGATGAATACGAAGCATATTCTTAAAAGGGTGCAACATATATAAATATATATAAAATATTTAATCAATATAAAAGCGGTATGTCAATGTCTGACATTTTCGCTCTCCACGAAAATATTACCTTAACCGAACTGAAGTTTTTGAAAAACGAAAATGTCAGATTTGCTTTATTATTATGTGGGGAGGTACCTCTACAAGCCAGTACAAATCAAATAGATCAAAAATTTATATCGTATAATGTAAAACTAGACGTGTACACAAAAACAAAGAAAAGGGGAATATCAAAAATCGGGAAACGAATTTTAAATGTAATTTGCCTACTCACATACGGCCGAGTTATCTGTGAAAATTAAATAACAAAAAATACTCATGAAAATCTTCATTTCCACGGGTACAATACTCTTTTTTTTCATTTTAGAACTAAACATGTTTTCAGTATTTTGCTCAGCTGTGTACATGTTTAGTTATTGTGTACAGTTGCTTTCAAAAGTATTTGTTCGGAATTCACACCTCTTCATAATTCTTTGACATCAGTTTCTGAATTTTTCATAATTTGATAAATGATGGTCGGACCTTTTGAGGACAACTGTATCATACAAACACAACAATCGAACAGAATAATGTGCGTAGGCTGGTATTTGTATCCCGAGTATGACACGTACTCTAACAAACATAGAGATGGGCCCTTGGAAAAACACGCAACGTATTTCAGCCCGGACGGTGTGATAAATTAGGTCGCGTCGCCCTGTTTGCTAGGAATTTAATTCAGCAAAGTTTTCATAGATGTTCTGCTCAGTTCAACGTATTTACATGGAGTTTTTGTTTGTATTTGAGTTAGCGAATTCGTGTGATTAAAATTTAAGACTAAGGTAGATAGGCAGGTAATGGATCCTTTTAAAGATTACGAAACTTTTGCCTGTCGGTGGAAATTCAATTTCAAGACTTTTCAAATACACCCCAGCATATTTAACAATAATAATTTAATATACAGCTAATTTGAAAGGGAAAATCAGTATGAAAAACTTACTATAATAGGTTTCAGTGTTTGTGAAAGCAAGGGTTAAAATGATTAAATAGAGTGCACAAAGTGTAGGAAAATAAAAACGTACTCCGTTACGTCGGGGATTTGAATAATATTTGGTGTGTTCGTTATGACGGCCTAAAAGAGCAGCCGTGATATAGCAAAAATGTGGAGGATTAATATGAAAAATGTGCCATTTCATTAAAGCTTTAGACCTGTTCGTGATAATATTCCATTAATACCTTGCATGACCACTCACACTGTTTCAACAGAATTAAGGCTTATTCTCAATTACTTTCAACTACACACCTACGTACAAGTACATTTTAAACAAACAATACTATTGATAGAAAAATGTTTCTAACTGAAGTTTCATATTATTTATACAACTTTTTGCACCCTTAATCCAGGATTTCCCCAAAATTTTGCTTTGAGAATATCAGTTGTTTAATATAATTTAATGTTAGAAAGTCAACCTAGTAAAGTATAAATTCAACTTTCAAATCAAGGAATGCCAGCACAATAGGGATGATAGTGACAATTAGATTTCCAGAATAAGATTATCAAAGAGCAATTAGTATTAGGAATCTGTAGATTTTGTTTGCTTTTTGGTGATTATTATTAATAATAAACGAAAGTCTTATTGTTTCCAATCCAAACATAAGATATTCTCAGTTAATATTTCCCAAGAAAAGTTCGCAATTCATTGTACCATTCTCTTGATCTGTCCTCTCTTGATTTAGTAAGATTACGTATATTAAGATTTACCAACTTAATGGTAAATATGTATTTTAACTTATCACTAGTGCCTCGTTATTTGGGTTTTGAACTCCAAAAGTAGCTCTCAGTAAGAAATCAATCTCTTTCGATAAAGCACTAAAAGAGGTGAACAGCAGTGAACAAAAAAAAGCTTTAAAAGTCTTTATATATTCAATTGTAGAAACGCCTAAATGTAGTAACCTGTTAATACTAATGTTTTAAAATTCAACATATGCTTCAGGAGAAAGAAAGAACTAAAATGGAAAACCAGACTTACACACCTGTCCTAATTGGCCCACTTCGTTCTAATTAGATTTTAATTGCCTTGTCCTTCTACAAACCAGGTCAAAAAGGGTCGAGGCAGGTACAGGGGCAGGGCCGTTATTAAATATTTTATTTTGTTTTTAACAATTTCTAGGCTTCCGGCTGCGTCAAGTTGATTATTTGAATTAACTTGTTTAATCAATTCTATTTTATCATTTATTCTCTGGTTAAGAGTAATCATTTGGACGGTCAAACTGGATTTTTATGGTGTATAATTTTTAAAATGATTTAAGTGCTCTTTATATCTAATTTTAAAAGACCTACGCGTTTGCACTATGTAACTTTTATTGCAGTTACTGCAACTTGTTTTATAAATTCCCGATTTGTCTATTAAATCTATTTTACCTTGTGGATTAAAGATAAAATGTTGGAGTTTAATGAACTATTTAGATTCTTCTTTGGGTGCTGTGTATGTTTACGTAAGTCGATTTTAAAGTTCTCTTTTCTTAAACTGTTATGTATTATATTTGTATTAAACCCGTTATATATAGCTAACTCTTCAATATATTTAAGTTCTTTATTATACCTAATTTTGTTTAGTGGAACGTTTAGCAACCAATCTATCATACTATTAAGTGCTGCTATTTTGTGTTGGAAATGATGATTAGAGTTTTGTATTAGTTTCTTCTACTAAAATTGAATTTATTGCACTGTATAAAAAAATTAGGAGACAAATTGGATTTTTAGAGCAAGATTTTTATTTCGATTTCAAAGAGGTCAAACTGAGGTTCAATTGTCCAGAGAAACTATAGTGACCACAGAAATAAAGTATGATAATTTCTTAATTCATTTGGTACTCACAAACTTTACTAAAGCTAACGCCCTAACCACAACAAGATTGTTTAGAATCTCGACATATGTTTCGGTTTATCTAGTAAACCTTCATCAGGAAAATATTATCATGTTTGCATAGTGATATAAATAAACCCTTAATGTTTTGCTTACAAAATATGAACCAGCGTTTGCATCCAATAGTAAAGGAAAAAAATGATTACAGAAGGTTTTATTCTTTTGCTTATTAAAATTGATCTCTAAACGACAATTAGAGATTAAAAAGGAAAGACACGAGAATAGAATACAATATAAAGCGATGATACGCATATGATTAAATGTGTCATTAATATAAAACAAATATTTTATGTCTCAGTCATGTCAAAAAATATCCGTTGCTAACTATGATTGATGCTTAACTTTAACACCTTTCATTTAATATCGTTTCAATTTTCCATAGGCACGTGATTCATGTTTGATAAGCATAAAATAATAGAAAACTTGAATGTGGGTTGTATTAATGTACCTACAATTTTAATTTATTTCGAAACATTAAACGTTATATCGTTGCACAAAAATGATAATAATTAAATAACAATCTGCTAATAGGATTTTACCATACGCTTGATAAAAAAAAGCTTCCTACAAGTTTTCAGTAGTTTTAACAGTCAAAACGTGTTCTCATCGAAAATGATTATTTTATAGAATTTTTGGTGTTGTCCTCCATACCATAGCTTTTTCGCTTTTTCCATTGCATGTAGATCATTGTGAAAATGGTCTGGAAAAGAATGGAATATATAAGGTGATACGAGGGTTGCCTTTTATATTTCGGGATTAGAGAACAAAAACAAATATTAATCATCGAAAATCACTTTATTATTTTTCAAAATATTCCCCATAAAGATCTATACACTTTTGCATGCGTTTGAACCAATTGTCGAAGCACTTTTTCCACTCTGATTGAGGTATCTCCAAAACATGCGTTCTGAATGCAGCAACCGCTTCTTCAGGTGTCGAAAAACGTTGACCTCTCAGTTTGTTTTTTACGTACGGGAATAAAAAGAAGTCATTTGGTGAAAGGTCAGGACTATACGGCGGATGACTCATCAAATCGATGTTTTGGGTGCTCAAAAATGCAGTTGTTTGAGCCGATGTGTGAGAGCTCGCATTGTCGTGGTGAAGAGTGATCCGTCTTCGGCGGTTGGTTTTCCTGATTTCTTGGAAGACAACTGGCAAACAAATTGTTGTGTACCACTCAGAATTGACTGTTCTGCGTTGTTCTAGTGGTACGGTTGCGACATGTCCAGTTTTTCCGAAAAAACATGCGACCATTTGCTTGGAAGTGCTTCGTGCGCGAACAACTTTTGTTGGATTTGGCTCATCTTGAAACACCCATACAGTCGACTGCTGTTTACTTTCGGGCTCATACGCGTAAATCCACGATTCATCACCTGTCACGATGTCATAGACGTGTTTTGAAGCACCGCGATCGTATTTTTTGAGCATTTCTTTCGACCAATCGACACGAGCCTTTTTTTGAGCGATTGACAAATTGTGTGGGATCCAACGCGAACAAATTTTTTTGACAGTTAAATGTTCATGCAATATTGAGTGTATGCTGGTCCCACTAATGCCTAAGGTTGTCTCTATCTCACGATAGGTCACATGACGATCTTGCAATATCAGTTCGCGTACAGCATCAATGGTTTTCGGAACAACAACTGATTTTGGACGACCTTCACGAAATTCGTCTTGGAGTGAACTACGACCACGAATGAATTCACCATACCATCGATAAACACTGGTCCTTGATGGAGCTTCATCGCCAAAAGTTGAATTAAGTTCATCCATGTATAACCGCAAAAACGTCTAACTTTACGATAGAGCTGTCAGTTGCCAGATTGCAACGCTAGGGTTGTCAAATCCCGAAACATAAAAGGCAACCCTCGTATGTAAATTCTTGAAGAAACAAGAATTAATTTTTATTAAATTCAAAGATTTTCTGGTCACATAATATTAGCTCTAGACACAGAAAGCTTTGTGTGCATTTGAATTCATAAAAACCTAGCATAGAAAATGCCTCTTATTGTGAAAATTTTTGTATAACTACAACAACCGCTAATAAACAATTAGTTTGCAACTTATGATTTTTAATTTCAATATTTAATTAGTTCTGCAACTATGCGCCATCAATATGATATTGATCTTAAAATCTCATAAAGAAAAGACGAGCAACTGCTCGATACTTTAATATTTCAGCGTTTCCGTCGAGAAACGACGGCATAAAATGAGAGATTGCCAAGAAAAGTTAAAATTGTTGGAGTCTTAAGGGAGAAGTTGTTTTTAGGAGCTGGAAATGCTAGAATATTGACAAATTTTCGTGAATCTCAGCCAATCTTTTGAAATAAATATACCCTTCTACTAATAGTTCAGAATTCCATTAGGGTTGTAATTTGTTAGAAGCAGGATTTTCTCACACTCTAACCATCATCAAAGCTTATCATAGAAGCAAACGGTTGTATTCTCAAAAATCTGGATATATTTTGACATTCTTTTAAACTTGTAAAAGTGGCTTAAACAAACTTATTTATACGTTGTTCTGCGTAAACTGTCAAAAATAAAATGCGATTGAATAAATACTTTTTTTTGAAAACTTCGCTATTTAGTAGGATGTTGTGTTGAGTTAGAAAGGAAGGCTAACTATTCACCAGAAAACACTAACACCTTCAAAATCAATCTATCCCCACATATGAAGCAAGAATCGCCAAGATTAATCGCCATTAAATTTTGTATTGTTGCGCAGATAATCTCAGATTTAACTTTTTGCTATTGATTGCATTTAAGTACTCCTCTTTCCAGAAATCTAAATTTCTATACTCAAAATTTGCAATAAATAGTAGTCTGACATGTTTATTTTCCACCCTACAAAAACACTTATTGCCACACGTTGTATTTTAACAGGAAACTTCATCATTAATTCAGCATCATGTGCAGTTGAAAAGGGTTTCTCTCTCAAGACATTTCAGAACACCCTACCTTGCTTAAGAGTTGGCATTCTTCATGTTCCAGCTCCAACTTGTCTTGAGAACGTTATCACTTCATGCGATTGTTTTTTTATATAAAAAACATTTTTATTAATATTGAAATGCAGTTGCTCATTTTTCAGTTTTTTCACGACTTTTAAGACCATATCGCTTTTAGGGGGCACAATTTGCAGAGCCAATCAAATGTTGAAATTTAAAATTACCAACATAATTTGTAAATATGACTGTACATGTTTGCACGCAGAGAAAAACATTCTTGACCTAATAATATGTGAACTGCCACTCCATATATTCCTTGATTGAAAATATTGGTTTAACTTAAGAAAAGGTTATTCACGTAAAATATTGATCAAAGAAAAGAATGCTTATAAAATTAATTTAAATATAGTCCAAGGATTAAAAATTAGTCCAAGGATTAAACAGTATAAGAAAATATTGTATAAAAAATAAGCGTATACAAAAAGTGAACAGCCTAGGAAGGTTCAACGAGCTAATCTTATAAAATACTCATTTCTTGACGTTTCATTTGACCATTAATGTAGGCTCATCAAATCATCATAAAAGGCGATAAGGGGCAATGGACAAGAATCGCAATATGGCAGACCCGCAATGTGACGGTTATGTAATAGTATCATAAGAGTCAAAATACGGGGCTTTTCTATTCCAAATTAAATGTTCTATTGAAATAGTTCCATTTAAAAAAATATTATTCCATTTAAAAAAATATTATTTCTTGAAATAATTCGAAAACGCTGCTTTAAATTGTTTTTCTGTTTGCACCATTGTGGCCAAAATAAAAAGATACAGTTATTTGCTAATTTAATCAAATTTGCAGCTACAATAATAAAGAAGTTACCAATAGTGCAGAGTTAATTTTATACACCTTGTGTATGCTTTGAACGTTGCAATTCTTCATTTATTTTTTATTCTTGAACCAGTTGCATTGACTTCGCCAGCTTCCAATGACTTGTTCCTGCCATAGCGACATAGCGAGATGATCACCTTTTCCTTGCATATATTTATTATCCCAAACATGATTTATATCGATGTACCGTCGATTATTATTGTTAGTATTTGACACATGAAGGTTATTCGATAGTTGAATACATTCATATTTGTAATATAATTAATTCACTGTAGTTGTCGTAAATTCTATATTAAACTCTAATATCATACATTGGTTTTTCTAACATCATAGAAAAATATCAGGGTCTTTTCGCAGTAAATTTCATCAGCATTAATTCCGATTACATTAATCAACATTAGCTCTGTATACACAGAAAGATTTACCGGTCGGTATGAACAATTTATTGCGAAGTTGTATTGTCTGAGTTTGAGTGATAAATGTACAGATAAGCGACAAATACATAGCTAAATTCGTATAAATCTCGATTAGTTTACATAGTCATGATTTAAGTAGAATCCTGTACTCATTGAAAGGTATTGCTCTTTATTCCAGAATGGTGAAAATAATCTACAAACTGGAATTAATCATATTTTCAGAAAGCTTATCGCATCGAGATAAACTTGTCAATTTATGGAAAATCGTTATACACGATTTTCCCTAATCGTTAATCATCATGGACAATGCCAGTTTATCATTCAAAACAAGTGTGCACAAAATAGATATATGCTACCAAATGGAAATGTTTGGCTTGAACAAGACGGGGCAACGCTCCACTATGGTCTAGATCCAAGAAACTACCATTGAATGGCCAGCTAAATCACCAGACTTTAACGTTTTAGATTTCTTTCTGTGGGATTATCTCAAGAGCAAAGTGTATGCAACAAAACCAAATAACATTGAAAATCTCAAAGATAGAATACGCACAGAAATAGACAATATTTCACCTCAAGTTTTAGAGAAAGTTAGGCATTTTACTGCAGACTATGTTTTTGTCAAGAAGCCAATGGAGAACATGTTGAAAATTTAATAAGCTAAAGCAACAACGAGTAGCGCTGTAGAAAAATACTTTTTTGTTTCATTAACTGTTCAGTTTCTCTATACTTTTGTGTTTTGATTAAATCTCCTTGAAACCATTATCCTTTATCACTTAAACCTTAAGTGTTGTAGGTTGTTGAAATTAGATGATCAAGTAGAATCCAAAAATTCAAAAATATACAAGGTGTTGCATTTAAAAAAATGACCTATCTATTACTGCTAATACATGGATGATTCTGTATATTGAAATTCTAATTTAAAAGACGTAAATTTGAGAATAAATATCGACCTGTCCGAGCATTTTCAACAATTTTCTAAAATATCGCCAAAAAGCATTTTATTCCATAAGTGCTATCCTCACTGTATATATTCGTAATTAAGGAATTGGATCCTCCTACTCATTACAGGGTGGATGAAATGGCAATAAGAGAACAGCAGTATGTGTTACGCTTACGTCCCTACTACTGCGTTTTAAATTTCATCCAGTTGTTATTGATTTCCTTGAAAGGTGGAATTAGAAAGAATAATGTTTCGTTCCAATTGAACAGTAGTGTTGTAGATTTAATAAAAAAGAAAGTGCTCTTTTTTATTAAAAAGCTCTTTTGTGTTTCCACAATCCCAAGAACTTATTATTCTAGCGTTTTGAGCGTATCACCCTCAAACGAGGATGACACTGATAAAGAAATTAATAGCGACGATAATGAATTATTTGTTCTTTGATCATTTAGTTATAGTTTAGTTTTAGTTATATTTATTACACACTTTTATGTTAAATATATACAGTGTGATTCGCGAAGATATGCAGATATTGTGGGAGATCATTCTACACGTAAAAATAAAGAGAATAGTTCAGATAAACATATGTCCGGAAATGCTTCGTTAGCGAGTTACGGCTATCGAAAAATTTCGACATGCGCACAATAACTTTGTTAAATTGACCATAAGCAAAAAAAAATCCCAACTAAACTTGTAAAGATTTTAATTCTGAACAAAATGGTTATTCAGGTTTGTTTTTCAAATGTATGCAGTAATTAAGCCCATATTTCGTAAGCGTGCCATGGAAAACGATTGCGTCTCAAGGATTTGTCAGTGAAACGTCAAATGTAAGCAGTTGGCAGCTGTACTACATAGCTACAACATAACTACAACATAAAATAAACAACATAAAATTTACTACAACATAAAATTTAAATTTGGAAACCGTAGGATTAGTTAGTATGGCATTTAGTATGTTACGGGAGAAAGGGTCATTACCTAGCGTTAATATTCGTTATGATCGTCATCTCCAGCAAGATGTTATTGCTGAAGAGCACATTATTAAAGAGCAGCCCTGCTGAACTGAGAAGAACGACACGAGCTGTCGACAAACATGTAGAAAAGTGCATTGAAGTCGATGGGGACATTTTCGAAAATTGATGAAATTTTATTACTTTTATTTTCATTAAGATAAAAAATTCAAATATTTAGTTACAATTTCTATGTATTGCCTTCACTAAACGTACATTTTATTTAACCGTTATTAACTTATTGTTAACTTTTTTGATACCATTTTGTTCAGAATTAAAATCTTTACAACTCTAGTTGAGATTTTTTTTTTGTTTATGGTCAATTTAACAAAGTTGTGCGCCGAACCAAAAGAATTGTATTTTTCGACTAGAAACCATTCTATTCAATTTTTCAGATCAAAATCTGTATAGATTCACTAATTTGATCCGATAATACGTGTTCCGAGAGTTTTAATATGGCTTTATTTTATGGGATGAGTAGAAATCAGGGCGAAATCTTTCGATAGTCGTAACTCGCTAACGAACCATTTCCGAACCTATGTTTGTATAAACGTTTTTCTTTATTTTTACATGTAGAATAACCTCCCAAAATATTTGCATAACTTCGTGAATCACCCTGTATATATAGCTCATATAAATATATATGGGCTATAGACATTGTATAAATATAAATGGCATATAAATATAAGTGGTAAGTATTTGTGTTCTATTTTTATTTATTTCAGGTTTATTTCGAGCTTTTGATTCAAATGGAAAATGCATTAATGCCTAAATCGAAAATGACGATTTTTCAGGAAACGTAAAAAACTGACTGGATATATCATATTTCACAGTGCATATATATTAATTCACTACTGAACCAAATTATTGGTAAAATCCGTGCAGTTTTAACATTTTTTTTATTGGTCGATAAAAATGTAGTATTTCGTATTATGAAGCGAAATTCTCAAATTCGTCAATTCTCAAAATCGACTTAGGTATTATTACATTGACAACGACGAAATATGTTATTTTACGGTGGGGTAAATGTGCCATATATATACAGGATGGCCAAATAAGCGTGCAAGTAGAGATTTGCGGTAAAAAATTACACCTAAAATGGCCAATAGAAAATCTAAGAAATTATTTTTAGGTTGCTAAGATGGCCGCTAGGGAGTGTAACCGCGATTTTGAATTTAAAAATGCGGTGTTTCTCGAAATTTCTCCCTATTAAGATAACAGAAAAAATATATGCTTTTTAAAGTAGAGATAAATTCCAGTCTGTTTTGTGGAACACTTTTTGCCCTATCTCTAAAAATAAAGTGGTAGGGGGTGTTCAAATGCTTGTATAAATAAACATCTGTAACTTCAAAATGACTGAAAGCATTTCAACAAACTTAGCGCTTTTCTCGGGTAACAAAAGCTAACCTAGTTGTGGTGATTGTAATTTAGTATGTTGCCACTAGAGGGCATTTATCAATATTACTACTGAAATTGCAAAATTTCTTTAAAAAATTAAATCTGTTGGTATTATTTTTTCCATGAAAAAATAGCATAATGATGCCCAAACAAGCTAGTGAAAACCGGATCTCGATATCTTATTCCTAACCTAAAGTATCGGTGAAAGAAGATTTACATTTTATGTATATGATACAAGGGGGGCATAAGAATTTTAGAAAGGCTTAGGTGGGAAAAAAGGTTGGGAAACACTGATCAAACACCTTGTGTCTGTATTCCTGAGAAATGGTTTTTGCTGATGTTATATGTAGTTTAGTATATTTTTATGAAAGCGTTTTAATACCTAATTTAGAAATATTTTTTGCAGCAATTATAACATTTTAAAGAATTTATTGCTAAATCCTTGATTTCAATGGTATATTTAAAGAATTTTATGATTGATAACCAATTCGACCAACTCGAGTTTATGCGGTATAATAGTCTTATATTCGCTTATTACTTTCTCTTAAGAGAAACTATTGCATTCGCAAAAAAAAAACCTTATTACAGGCTAAAGCCTTATTAGCTAATATTATGTAATATCAGCTAATTATTACAGAATCTGGTCACAATAAGAATTTGGTAAAAATTTTACATATGGTTGAGGTACTTAACCTAAAAACGTTTTGATTTTTTTACAACTTTTTGTAAAAAAATATAGAATAAAAAGCTATAAGGATAGTACATGCTTAAAACCAACGGTTCTCGAGTTATAATCATGATTGACAAAAATACAGTCCTATGGGGCAAGATTCGTTCTTAATCTTGGGTATTACTCTCTTTAGAAAAAAATGTTTCAAATAAAGGTTGCATGATATCGAACTCTTCATAATTTGAAACAGATTTCGAATATACAGGCTGTTCGGTTTATTCTAAAAACGATCCAACTTCAGATTTTTAAATGGAATACCCTGTATATTATCACGTGTTTGAAGTTCTTATAAAATTTAAGGGCCTTAACTTCAAATTGCACCGTTTGGGTATTATTTTATATTTTTGAAAAAGCATCACAGCTGTGAATGCAAAATTTTTCCTAGAACTAGCTAATGCTCTTTCTAGATAAAAATGTTTCAAATAAACGTTGCATCACATCGAATTGTTCACAATTTGAAACTATTTTCGAATAGTATAATATAATAATATAATATAAGGCTGCTCGGCTTATTCTAAAAACTACTCTACTTCTAAATCACACCGTTTGGGCGTTATTATACATTTTTGGAAAAAGATGACAGGTACGAAAGGAAGTTTTTTCATTTTTTTTATATTTAAGTTTTTTCCCAATAGGTTTTGACGTTTACTCTAATCTAAATATATGATTGGATTCGTACAAACCTTGATGAAACTAACAAATTATATTCATAATTCTTTAAGAAAAAATGGTTCGAAAATACTCCAAAAGCTTCCCCTAAACGATAACTATATTAAAAAGTTCCGACATCCATATTTCACCGTATTTTATTTTATTTCCGTGCGTTTGGACAGCGCGCAAAAGTTATCTTTTATCTAAATTGAATCTGTTCATTTGGTGGTTCCAGGGCCAACTCTGTTGGCTCCACGAACACGTCACACGGCTCACCTAGAACTGCTGCAGCTTCCCTTTACTTTGATGCGCGCGATTTATTAAGCTCGAGCACATTAACGGACGAAAAGCTCGACGTACCCGATAAAAGGAACTTTTTGCTCTTGTCGCCTTTATTTCTCCTCCAGGCTGAATTCTTTTTACGTTTTGCGGGTGCTCTGCAAAAGCGGCGACGACTGTCAGGGAACAAAGGGAAAAGCTCGCAAAGAGAAAGCTCCATCTCTGTAGGGATCCGATCCCTCTGGTTCGACGAAATCTCATTATTTATTCATTTCTCGATGGTCATCCATCACTGGCATGTCCAGTAAGCTCTCCAGAGGTTAATCGATCCATCAAACTACCCGAGCTTTTACGTGGGAATGCGGTGAACTATTTGGTAAAAAAATGCGCATACCGGTGTTTTTAAAGAGGCATTTTAAACAAAAATGCCATTTCTAGATCAGAAAAAATGAGAACGAATTGTATTTGCGTAAAAGCTTTCAGTGACGAACGAGTCACTATTTGAATTACTCGACACTTTGATTATTTATTCGACTAGTTACAATGGACATAAATGCGAAAATACCTTTTTAACGATAAAGTAATTTCTACATACAGAGATGAAGAATAGCATGTATGAACAAAAAATGGCCCCTGCAGTGGGTTTTTAATTTATATCTCCGAAACCATTTAAGCTACCCCTGAGGGACGTGCGACCCGGGGTACACTTGAATTATGTTTTACCTATTTTTTGCAATGTCGCAGTGTTTGACATTTTAGTAGCATCAGCTTTTAATTACTTTGAATAATCGAAAAGATGCCTGAACAGAAAAAAAATGTGTTTCCAGCTTGTAAGTACATCAAAATGAATTAATTTTATTGTTAAAAATCATTCGCATTAAATTATTTCGATATTCTTTTGTTTTAGTCACCAAGACAATACATATCTTTTTTCTCAGAAACCTTGTATTTGAATAACTTTAAGCATACCCCTGATTAAAATCTACAATAACTGCAAGGTCCTAGTTGTAGTCTTTACTTACGATAAATGTCAAAATGTCTGAATGCAACTTAAGCGGTTTAGCAGTGCCCAAAATATACGAACAGAATTTAGGGACATATTGTGCAATAAAGCTTCTAAATTCTATAATAATCTGTAATTTTTATTAAATTACAGTGATTAAATTACTGTGATTTCACCACTTTTCTATTGCTTAAAATAAGGTAATTAAGTAAATATACCAGTAATAATCAAGTGTAATTAATAAGTATAATTATTCATATCAATAAGTAGTAATTATTTTAGTACGCTGAGTCCGTTACTGCAGCGATGTGTAAGATAACGGTTCTTGAAAATATAGCGCAGCAATCAGGGCCAAATTTCTCCTTAGTTATAAGCACCAAACTACACATGTTTTACATTAATACAACAAAATAAAATTACATTACAAAATATTGACTATACCTTAAACTGAGATAGAAAAGATAAGAGAAATACAAGTTAGGTTTATTTTTAATCTGTTCCACGCTTCTGGTTTATTTTGAAAGTGTCGATGACCTGACTTACTTATGTTCGGATTATTGTCGACTTTTAGTACTGTATTTTCACGTGGTTTAATGCGGTTGCATATAACAATACGCTGTATTTGAATTTTTTTCATTTTCATTAGAATGTGTATTGCAAAACCGCCGATTGTTGAAACCTATGAGTC
>JAWQRM010000254.1:0-25563 GCA_033557675.1 Coptodactyla brooksi
CACGAAGCCTGCGGTGCCTTGTGCTCTGTGCACAGGACGAACAGACCCGACGCATCCCAGGGATCCCTCAGAATGTCTCAGCAAGGCGGAGAAAGTGGCAATGTTAGATCCTAGTTTTCATCCTGTTTTCTCTTTACCTGAAGGTAAGCAGTTACCAGTAAAATTTACTATTCTGTTTTTAATATTTAGTACATAATGGAAACCTACAATTCTTATTCTATTTTTATCTGTTTTAAATGAGAATTCTTCTCTTGCTAGATAGTTCAAATCTGATATTGTCCTCTAACGTTCTTTTTCGAGGCTGAATTCACTGGAAAAAACTATGTTTCAATATCTCTAATCATTATTGGAAATATTAAACTTGCATAAACTGTTTTTTTCAGTTACAACTAAACCATTTAATTTTATTCTATCACTATGTATCAATTTAATTGTCATTTGTCTAAACCTCTTAACTGTTGGTTTTAGCTTCAAGTAAGTACATAATTTTTTTCGTTTAACTTCTGTTAAATAACTTAACTTCAGCTGTGGATAGCGGCTCTGGCAGACCAACTGATATGAGCTTTATTCCAGTGTAATTGTCAAACTGCTGGTGATAACAAACTAATTGTTAATGAAACATCAGTTTGTTATATTGTTTACAAGCCATCAGAAGTATTCTATTAAAAGTTAAAAAAGAAAAAAGTTGTTGGCATGCGTTTCAAACACAGTGTGATGTGAACCTACAACATCTCAACATTAACAAAATGTTTGTGCATCCCACCATCAAACATTATAATATTACTGACAAAATGATCAAACACAATGCCTGAAACGAACTACAAGTCCTTCGAAAATGGTTCGCAAGGTAAAGGCCCGAATTCAACGAAATTTGTGGCAGAGCACGGAGAAATTGATGGAAGGCTTGCAAGTTTCCAGCAGAAGTATTGAGTCAGTATTGAAAACTGAGATCGAATTAAGGCCGTATAAGTTCCAGAAAATGTAAGACCTCACGTGGGCCTAAATGAATGTGCGGATGTAAGGAGCGAATGAGTGGAAACGCTTGTACGCTAGTGGCGCTTTGCCGAACATTGTTTTCTTGTATGAGAAGATTTTCACTGTTCAGTAGAAAGTGAACAAGTAAATCCATTGTGATTAGACGAAGGGCAAGCCCAATGATAATTTTGAGCAGAGTGGCCACAAGAAAAGAAGAAGGGCCCAGTTTCTGTCATGGTTTCGACTGTAGTGACTGTTGAAGCTTGCTCTCTACATGTTTTCTTTGGCCAAAGGGCTGCATAAACCAGCCGGTATATCGCAAAAACATCTTAAAAGCTTCGATGATACCCTGGGCACATAAACAATTCGATGACAGACTGTGGATGGATATTCCAACAAGATTCAGTGCCATCGCTTAAAGCCTGTGACTACGAACTGTTCCTCGGTTAATTTCCTCTCCACAATGGCTGCTATATTCAAAAGATGCCAATCTGCTAGACTTCTCCATTTGAAGCATTTTGGAAGCTAAGGTGTCTACTAAAAAATATAACAGGATGGAAGCATTGAAGGCGAACCTTCATAGCAAATGTGATGAAATATAATCATGTTCAATTATTTTTCTAAAGCTTCAAATAAAACCGTTTCGAAAGTTGACGATGTAGCATTTTTTTATTGGTAACACCTGGTCTGCCGGACCCTGTACACTGATTTAAATTCTTATTATTCATGGGTACGTGGCACTGCAGTAATTAAAACTATGTATATCTTTATCCTCCAGCCATCCATCTTTGTGTATCTTAGGATCTAATGTTGCCATGCGTTACTGCAATATGGCTCTGTTATGGCACAACTATAAAATGGCTCACAACTGTCACTTACAAATAGATCATTATCATTGGATTCCACAAGAAGTTGCATAAATTCTGCATCAGACCGCTTCTTACAAGATTTATATTTTGTAATATTTTTTTAACGTTCTTCCCCGCTAGATGGCCTTTGCTACCATTTCATAAAATGCTATAAATAAATTGATACATGTGATTGTTGTCACTAACTAAAATTTAGTTTTCTTTCTCTTATTTGAAAATCTGAACGTCTAACTTGGCACATTCTAACAAAACTTGTAAATAAATTATACCACTACATGATTTTGAGCTATTTCTCAGTCTAGACTTAACACAAGCGTTAATTTAAATTAATTATATAAACATATTCACAATTTTTGCCAATTCTTTATAGTAATTTAAGTCAAAATATACCTGACAAAGAGGCAGGTGACTGATTAGTCTTTCTTATGGTGGAAACCTAAGATGTCTTTGGTATTTGAAATCATTAGACAAAACAAGAAATGGAATATAAATTTGTAGGCGAAATGTCAGGGAAGTTGATATTTCTCAGATTCTATAGCCATCCATTCTATCCATGGATAATGCAATATCTTTTAAGCCTAGTTACTATAACCTGAATATTAATCAAGAGTCCTCCGGTCATTGTCATTGTTTTATTATGTCAAATGCTGATGTTCAAATTTGTTGTGAAATTTCCATTCTGTTTGGGATCAGCTTCATTTTGGTAAAAATTTTGTAGGTAAAAGAGCAATTATATTGAATTTTGCTGATGTCTGGGTTATGTAACAACCTGATGAAGTAAGTCAGTTTGTATTGTCATCTTGTTTGACAAGTGTTTTTGGTACATTTCACATTTAACAACTAAAAAAAAATAAGTTTATTGATGTGTACTACACGTAGATTTAATATCTATACCAATGTATATTAAGTAGGTTTAATTGAAAATGCACAAAGTACTTATAATTATAATATGTTTACAAGCAGAATTCAATTGGAAATGAATTCAGCATGTAAACACATCATCTTCACGTAACAAGCATAGTGCAGATGAAACGATATCAACTTAAGTAATGTTTGATGCTTTTAACATCAGTTTACATTTTAGGAAAATGTCACTCACTTTTCTTAAATAGATTTTAAAAGTAAAATGGAATTATAATATTGTATTCAAATCGATCTGAGCAATATGTAAATGTGGTACATGTATAATGTTTATTATAACGAGTTAACAAGAGACATTTGGCTTTTGAAAAATGATTTTGATACTATATAAGGCATATACCAAAAATATACCAACTAAAGCAAGAATGTATGAATATAATGTATTCTCACATTTTACGTTACATTCCATACATCACATTTCTATACCAACTCACAGGAAGAATATGTCATTTACTGCTTAAAGATTGCTGTGCTTATTACTGTATATGTTATATTGATATTATGTAGCATGTAGGATCTAAAACATTCTTGTTCCACTTGGTATTGGAATATTATCGTTGTTGTCTTTATATTATTTAATAATGGTTATTTTTCTTTTTTAGATTGTTCAGCTGGCATACATCTGGAAGCTATAATGAAGACCCCCGATTGGCAACAGAGAAGTTCAAGGTCTACGATCAAAGGTATGAAGTACATAACAAAAGGGGAAAGAATGGACAAACTAAATATCCCATTAGAACACCGCTCGAAGAAATTGGACCATCGAAAGAAGTACAGCAACAGGTTACTGAAGCCATCCACAGTGAATGCACTAACAGCGAGTAAGCATTTTTTTTTTGTTAATTAAGATAAGCAATGTTTGGTTTACCTATGACTCATCTTATTACGTATTGTTTATCACACATATGATTAATGCTATAATCTTAATTGGTGTAAGTTTATTAACTTGTCTTGACTAAGATAAGCGAATGCAATATGAAATATACAGGGTGTTCAATAAATTTCTTTGTTTTAGAAATAAAGAACAAATTTAAAGGCAGAAAATCGACTAGTAGCAGTAGGCATCCATCGCAGCTATCGAGATTAACCAAAAAGCGACACGCGCAAAGGGTCTCGCTGGGTAGTTCAATCTCAGGTGATTGCGAAGATGAGGAACTTGAAGGGTTGACGAATTTGGCCAGTTCTGGGAAATACGATTCTCCCAGTACATCCCCACTCCTGGCTACGCAATCGATTTCCGGTTTTCAACGGCGAAACAGGGTGGACTCGTACGATATCGATAATATAGTTATTCCGTACAGCGTGGCGGCCTCAACACGGGTAGAAAAGCTGCAGTACAAGGAGATCTTAACACCAAAGTAAGTAATTTCACATGATCTGCTGTCAGATCAGATTTGATTGAAGTGCAATTTTGATTTTATGACTAGATGGAGGATTATTGACTTAGAGGGTGATAAGTCGATGGAAGCGAAAAACAATGGGGCCGTGAAAAATCCTAGTCAAGATAGTGATGTAAGTGTTTTTTCATTTGTAAATTTTTGTAATTCTAACCCTCCAACCGTAGACAACATAGATAATTGTGCCCAGTTTTTTGTATACAATTTTGCGGGTCATGCATGTAATTTTAAGAACATTTAAACATATGGAGATGATATTTTCCTGTTGAATTTATTTTCTCTTATTTTGAAACATTAGGAGTTGTTTCTTCTCTGTTGTACAATCTATGTGATGGAATAACAAATTACCTAAACAAGAATGCTACGGGTTGAAATGCTAATCAATTTGTACTCCGATTTTTTCAAGGTCATGTTCCCCAGGGCAAAGTTAGAATGTATTTAATGGTTAGGGAAATAATATCCTTCTGGCTTTTTATTTTTTTTATTTTGGCTCGATCAATAACCCTCGATCAACGACGCTTTTTCAGGTCATCATCAAAAGCCTTGTTGAAATATATTCTATGGAATTAGTATCATTTGTTGATTTTGTAGCGTATGAATGCACATCTTGACAGATTTTGTACCGTACGTGCATTCATACGCTACAAAATCAACAAATGGCATTAATTCTATAGAATACATTTCGATGAGGGTTCTGATGATGACTTGAAAAAGAGTCGAAACCGGTCGAGTCAAAATAAAGAAAATAAAAAGCCAGAAGAATATTATTTCCCTAACCATTAATTATATAAATAAAACCTGGCAATTAGCGGCAACATTATGAATAAAGTTAGAATGATTATGCAATAGTGCCAATTTTCCAATAATTGTATATTGAATCTAGACACACATCCATGTCTAAAGTTGCGATAATTATATGAAGTTATAATAATATAATATAATATTAATAATAATTATATTAATATTATAATAATTATATAATATTTCCCCAACAAGTTTAGTGTTAGTTCCAGAACAAAAATATTAGTGTGAATTGAAGCTTATTATTTCTCAAAGGATGATTGAGTTGGAAACAACACATTTTGTTGAAAAGATCCCGCTTTGGCATAAAATCATTTATTTTGTGTGAATCACATTTTTTTGTACATCTTTGTGAATCATATTTATGTACATCTTCAGAATTTCCTGATCATTTGTTACAAGGCAGAACAGATATCTATGGAACTCTTTCAGCAAATAGAAAGGGTCCACTGTCAATATTTGAAGCTATAAAGTTTAAGAAAGGAGAAATCATACCTTTTCAAAGCCACAGTCCTGATCCTAAGAAGGTAAAATAACAAAATAATTTGTGCATTCACAATCTATCGTGTATGGAAAAATTAAAGAAAAGTGATGAACTAATGAAACATCAATTGATATGTGATTAGAATATTATAATGGGCGGTATTGACAGGGTTGGATAAGAATTTTCATACTACGATATGTATTTATGTATATGTGGTTAGCTCAACGTCCCTGGTTGTAGTCAGTAGATCGTCTGAAGCGTGTGGTGTCGCTTCTTAGCTGGAAAGAAATCAGTTGTTGTATTACGGTAAAACTCAGAAACAACAAAAAAAGTACTACTGTTTCGGCATCTCATTAATGAGTCTCTGTTGAAAGCATTTGTTATTTCCCAAAAAGTTATAAATAATATTAAACCTCTTTTCAAATTTAGAGTGGAGGTAATTGAAGAGATTTTTGAAAAATATCTATAAACTATACCCCGACATGTACAAGGAACCAGTAATACAACAAGATTCATAGAAAGGCATTCATTTTCCACATTCCTCCAAATTTAATGAAAAAGGAATCTCGTGGAAGATGCGCCATGTCCTGTTAAAAAAAAGTGCAGATGGAAAGAAAATACTAAAAGAACATACTTAGAAACATTATTAATGAGTTTTTTTCCTGCTATCTTTATTGAACATGATACTTATGTATCCCGTACAATGTGCATTAAATAATAAATCAATAAGTATGTAGGGTGAAACATCCCTAACACAAACCTCAAAAATTCTGAAAAAGAAATTCGAGTTAGAGAAAAATTCGAAATAAAGAAGAATTTGTTTTAACACTTTATTTAACACAATGCAATGTTTACAGTTAAAATGAAAAATATTTGTAAACCAAATATTTGTATATATGTATAAATATCGTTCTGCGGTCATAATTATTGGTAAGTTAACAATGCATTTGCAACATAACGTGAAATTTAATTTACGGAATTTGTAATCATAATGTAGAAAAGCCATCAGTTATTAAATGTTGTCCAATACTCCTACAATGGTTGGTGTCATAGACATTTTCAATATTGGTCGGTGATATCTAAACAAACTCCCATGTTGCTTCCTCTATCAAGAAGTAGTTTTTTAAGGTTTGAAAAGCTCTCATGATTTTCTCATGATTCTTTTTCATTATGTGATGTTCTTAATGTCATCGTTTAAACACTTTTCAGAATGTTGCCATCTCTTGTGGATGTAAAGGAGTTGAATACAGCAACATTCACATTTTTGTTTGTCACATCCTGGTTTCATTTCATATTTGTCCTTCCATAGTTTGCGAAATTCTGAATAAATGTTTTGTTTTTAATTACAGTCGATAGAGTTATTTGCAAGTATATTATATTGAAGAGCCACAATGTTTTTCTTGATTCCACTCTAGTTTTCTTAATACCTCTAGCTTCTACTCTACCATTAAACTTTGAAGTTTCGCTTTAGAAGCATTTCGTAATAATAAAGCTCGTGTGCAGTTTTAGCAATGAATGCCTAACAAGTTCAAATAGAGCCTTGCAATTCCCTGAATTCGTACGGTACGAAATTATCGAAAATTTCGAGTTAGGAAAGTTCTACGTCGTAAATATCTGCATTTGCTTTCGAGTGAGAAAATTCAGGCTAAAGAGGTTGACATTCATGAAAACTTAATGGTAACCTTCAGGGATTGGAAAATATTCTAATAAGAAAAAATTTCGAGTTTTGTCATCTTACAGTTCATAAGTTATATTCCTTATAACTGCGGTAAATAGCAAATAAAAATAGTCCGTGATTAAAAAAAAATTGCCTATTGCTGGAGGGTTAAGGCATGCTGTGAAACTGTTATGCTATATGTGTGTATATTATTGTTGTATTAGGTTGAGGATTTATCTGAAGAGGCACTTGTAGTACGTCATGAAAAATGTGAGCACGAAGAAAAGAAAAAGTTCCTTAGCTATCTGAAATTGCCGTTAGGCTATGGCCGATCGAGATCCCACAAACGTACGGACAGCAGGGCAGAGTCAAGCGGCGCAAATACGCCCGATCCAATGTCTCCGCACGCGGTCGAACCCGGCGAAAACCTAGTATCTCCACTAACCTCACCACCGGCGACACCACTTTCGGTGACCACCGACGATAATTCAAACATGTCCTCGAGTGCGCTACGAAGGAGGACGATTTCGCAATCGAAGTTTTCGAAAGAACGGGAAGTTAGGGATGAGAGCGCCAGATGTAGTACTCCGGAGCATTTAGAGGTGATTCCGTACGAGCGAAGAAGTTTTCCTTTGTGCGAGGATACTTATGAAAAAATGTTGAAGAGTATGCCAGAGAATCATAAGTTCAAGACGAACATAAGGGCGCAGGATTCGTTTGGAGATTCTCTGCAGAGTCCTTTGACTGGGGTAGATGAGGAAAAATTTCACGACAGCGAATCTACGGAATCGGCATACGGCGATGAGGATCCCAATGACCCCGAATGGGTGGAGATGGAACGTACTAAAGATCGGTTTAAAAGATAGACAGCAAGGAGGATAGTCTTTTAAAACACTATTCGTAGATTTATAGGTTTGTATAATTTATGTACATTGGGCTGGTACCGTATCGCATAAGGATTTGTTTGGTTTTCGTTTTTGTTTTTCCATCGGATGAGAATTTTTTTATTTCGTCAAGTCTCATTCGAGAGGGTAGTTTTCTCTCACTGGCCCCCCCTTCCCCCGTCAGTAACCGCTGTGCCGCCGGGGGCTTTGTATTTTGTAAGTTTTGCTGAAGTCTGTGATGTGAATTTACATGTACAATATTTCAATACTGTTGTCGCTTTCTTAGTATTGTAATGTAATAACGATTTTTTTTTTAATTAGCAAATCCTACAGAAAAACCAAAAAAATCTTGATGTACTACATTGTATACACTTCATCTGTAACATATCTCGTTTTTCACACATACACACGGTTAATTGTTGTATATTTTTTGTACTGTTTAATTGTAATAGAAGGGAATAAAAGATGATAGTTTAATTTTTAATTCGTATTCCCCGTGTTGTCACTTATACCTTAAAGCTAATCTTCAAAAAAGAAATAATTTTTTTTAATGGATCTGCAATAGTTGAAATATCTTACAATATAAAGCGCTGTGCCAACATTAGCTATAAGGTATATAGGAATAGTGCCTGAGAGGAGTAACAAGTAATGTTCACATCAACACTGTTAATTATACTGAAAAGTAAAATTACGAAGCACTGACTTTTGAATTCTCAGGAAAAAATAAAACAAATTCAAATAATCGACCTATTGCACTTTTTAAAATGTCTTGATGTGAACATGAACATTTTTCAATTCACAAATCACTAGTTAGGAAATTTGATTAACACCGTTCAAGATTGGAAAAGTGCAGTGAGTTGATGACAAACCTAACGCTTTAACAATTAAAAAAATAAAAAGAAAATGAAATTAAAAATTATGCTAGTTCTTAACGAACATTTATTTATGAATATATTTCCAAAGTACTCTTTATAAGAGTGTAGTTATATAAACGATATGTACATGATATTGGAATCATTTCAAACGTTTGACAGGCTAAAATTTGTATTCTACGAAACCAATTTTTAAACTGTATCAAAACAAGTGAACAGCAAAAGTGTTTTTTTTAAGTTTGTTAAATTCTGTTAGAATCATTTACAGTTTCATTTCGTTGCGAAATTGTTTTTCGTACATTACTCGATCAACTAAATGCTTTTACCACGTACTGTGTAAATATGTACTTGAATTAAAAATGTTTTTTTACAAACGTTTGTTTTATTTTTTTTTGTTACAGCGATAATTGGAGAATTTGCATTTGCCAAATACTCGTAAGTGTGAATTTAAACCAAAATAGTTCCCAAACTATTTGTCTTAAAGCTATTAATGCCTTATTTTTTTTACTTTCTCCTACCTATAGGCGTAAAGAGAAAGTATTGTGTTCACAAGGAAAATCAATGTTGAGATTTTGAAATATCTCGAATTATGCTTTTAGCCTCTGAAAATAGCATAGAGGTGTACTATACTATTATACGAAGTTAGTCTGTGTCTGTCTATCGCAGTTTGCGTCGTTAAAGCTTACTTGTAATTATCCTCCTACAATAAACATATACAACATTTAAGGCACTGCCTTTAAGTCGAAGAATTCAACAAATTAAAAAGAAAAGTAATCTGACGCTAAAAGAACTAACCATATGATACTATTACTTATTCGAGTTTTTAAAGATGAATTTATGTAACTAAGCTACCAAAACATTTATTTATGTGTAAGCGGAATATACTAAACATACCATACAATAAAAGTAGTATGTCTAACAGCTATTTAACTAGTTAATACTGAACGTGACTTCTCTAGATATTCTCAGTGTTATTCTTTATATGTTGTAATTATTGGTAATATATAATTGTTACAATCCAAGCATCATAGGAGGAACAATCTCCTTTATCCAATCAAGGTACACTGAAACTCTTGTGAAAATCGAATATCGTTTTGTGTCACATATGGCCATTCCTTTCTTCCGAGGACTAATGCTCACTATTCCTTGTAAATACCATCTTTCGTTCTGGTGAACTAGTAAACCACCTCCGCTATCACCATTACAAACTCCAGTGCCTAGACATAAAAAAAAGAAAACTCGGAAAGTTAATAGTTTTGGTATCATACCATTCATCCATCCAGCACAAAATGATGTATAACTTATATATTTGTGGAAATCCCGTCTTTGATTTTTAATACAGTTATCTGTTGAAATAATAGGTAATTGGGTACCACGTAAACTATTACTGTACACATCCTTTTCTGTTATACCCATTCCCACAACCTAAAATGAATTAAGATTCTTGGAAGAATTCATATTCGCAGATTACCTAATAACATACCATTCCAATTATATCCGTTCTGTTTAGCGTTTTAGGCATTACAGATGACAGCCAATCCATACAAGCTGGTCTTACGAACTGTGTTAATGTAATCGGCGATTCCAGGAATAAAATGGATATGTCCGACCCATAATTTGTTTCGATGTCATAGTAATTTGGATGCATGACAACTTTCGAGATGTTTCTTTTTTGAGTATTGTCTTCATTGTTGTTTAAATCTACCATGTATTTTGCAAAGATAGCTTGGATGTGATCTGCTGTTTTTTTCCATGTACAGTGGGCAGCTAAAAGGATAGAAACATTTATAGTATTACCAAAAGCATTTTCCCACCTTCTTGATGGTCATAGAACGTCTGAATATTTATCATATAGGATCTTTGCACAGGCGCAATGCCTTAAAATGACTGTTATTACATTATGGACATTGGATAAATTTCTGAAGGAATTGACGTTTGTTGATTTTCAAATGCTAATTGTGTAAAGGTTCTCCTAATAGGCATAATCCTTCAAAATAAATGAAAATCATATCCTTTTGTCCATTGTTGAATACAATGGACAAACTAGTCCACTAATCTTATAATTGTCAGTTTCTCTAATGGTTAACCTTTACCATTATTTCATTTGTCTTTTTGTATTCTTAAAGGGATTTCTTTTACTAAATACAGTTTGGTATTCTATGTTTTATAAAATATGTCAAATTTATTTAAACACATGTTTATATATGATATACCTACCGGTGATAACAATATATTCAGATATTAGAGTCCCTCCACAAAAGAATCTGAAGTCACCAGTTTCTGAAGAATATAGTCCGGTATACCAAGGCCAATTTTGTACTGGATATCCATTTGCAATTAACGGCTGGACATGTTCATTAATTCCACAAACTAAAAAATGTTCATTTAAGCCCTCCCTTTTGTTTAGTAACAAGTATAAAATATTTTACAAAGATAGTGTAAATTAGTTAATCGTTTTATAAAATAATTGATCTAAATACCAATCCAAGTATGTCTCTCATCCTCCTGATGAAGGTTTAAACCAAAATATATGTTGAGAGTAAGATTCTGAACAATTTTGTTGTGGTTGAGGTATTTGTTAGCTCCAGTAATCCAAGTATGGACAATATTATAAAAGAAAACTCGTAGTGTTCAGATCATTGAATTTTTTTTTAAAAGAACAAAAGTTCGATAAACTACGCGAGGTTTAATAAAAAAATATAGTGTTTCCACAAAAAATCGCCTGGTGGCAAGAATTCATGGTACACTATACCATTGAAATTAAAGAAAACAGTGAGCAGTGTCTTCATATGGCATCGAACGTTATGACCTTTTTTGGTCTTGGCTATTCAGGAAGCTTCTATTTGGGACGATTTAGTATTAATCCTGATTTTTGCATTTCTATAATTTGGTTTGCGATCTTTTTTATGCCATATAGTTTGATCAAACCTGGGTTAGGCCCTACATCCTGATATTTTGGATAAATTAAGATGTGCTGCCAGTGGTTAAGAATTGGTCAATATGCGTAGAGTAAAACCATCCACTACTTAAGGATGAGTTTTCTTCGGCCTTGGCTCTTCAGAATGCTTCAATTGGGACGATTCAGCATTACTTTTGACATCATATCCGTACACCCATGTACATTATCAATTATGACACAGTTAACCAGTGTTGGATCATTGTGGATTTCATTCAGCATTGCACTTAGTCACAGTTCAACAATTTTGGAACAAATTTTGTTCCACACGTTTCCTGCTTAACATATACTCAAAAATTGCTCGTGCTTAGCATATTTTAAACAAATTGAGCGAAATGATGATTCGTAATCTCTGATAGAGATTCAGCAATTGTCCATAATTATTTTCTTCATTTTTTAACGTTGTCGTCGGTTGTTAACATGCTGCAACGTCCAGGGCATTCATCATCAACGTATTTATTACTCTGTTGGAAATGTTTTGAATGCTTACTTTACTCATAGAAAACTCAGCAAAAGCAACGTTGAACATTTATTCTATTCTTAAAATAAAAAATTTGATGTAAACTTTGTTCCATTTTTTCGGAAGTTAAAAATTGTGGAGCACACCAAAATATGTGTAACCTTTTTGACCCTCAATCATAAATTTTGTATTCAAAAAATGCATAATATGGGCTAGATGGTTTTATATCATAGAAACAATACAAATTACTACATATATAGTGGTAAATTTAGTTACTAATGTAAAAAACAAAAAATTAGCAATAAAAAAATTCAAAATACTATAGGTGAAAAAGAAACTTTTCGAGATGATACATTTTTTTTCTGATTTTCCATAACGATATAATCATGCCTGAAAGACATTTTGGTATAAGCCAAAAGCAACATCCTGTTTAAAATAAAAATAAATTTAGGTGTGAACTTTTGACATCAAGACTGCGTGGTTCATTGTTTTATACCTATTAGTTTTTAACTTGTCATATACTGGTTAATTTGTCCACCTGGTATAACGGATTTCTGAATGTATAACTTAATTTCCAAAAAATGGTGGCAGAACTTCATAAGAGCTCATAAAAGCTGTCTTTGCTATCTTTACATAATATCAGTAAAATACCTACTAGGTTTGCATTTCACATGCTGCGAATTCCATCTACCATCAAACTGACAATACGACTCGCTATTTTTAAGTGCGGAAATAGGTTCATAATATTCTTTGCATACTGCGTGGGCAACAGTACCAACTGCTTGTTCTACTTTGCAAGATTGTTGTCCTTTCGTTGGGTCGTCACACATAGCATGTAAACTAGGAGTTAATATGGCTGGACATTTAAATGTACCTAAAATGTCAATATGTATAAAAACTACACAAACAGATAGAGCATTTCAAAAGATACTGTTATTTCGAGAAAATTGGCCGCAAAATTTTTTATCTTCATCTGATCCATCGAAACAATCCAAGAACCCATTACAAACTGTCGATTCATCAATGCAACCGCCACTTCTACATTTGAATTTGTGAACATCACATGCCGGCTGCTTACATGTTATGAAATCTTCATCCGAATCATCTCCGCAATCGTTGTTATTGTTACAAGTTGTATTAAGAGGAACGCATTTATTGTTTAAACAATTAAATTGATTTTGGCTAAAAGATAATTTATAATTTCGGAAATGACATGTGAATAAATGAAATTTAATTACTTGCAATGATGTGTTAGTCTACAGCTGTGTTCATCTGAAGCGTCTATACAGTCCAACTTTTGATCACATCTTAGAGACTTTGGAATGCATCCTCCGTAACGGCATCGAAAATGGTCCTTATTACATCTAAAATGAAACACACGATCTAATGTTATTTACAATAATGCAATATTATAACTTACGGGATATGTGCACACAATTCTTTAAATTCATCCGAGGCATCTGAACAATCGTCTTTTCCATTACATATTTTATTTTTTGATATTTCCTTACCATCAGTGCAGATAAACGTAGAATTTGTTTTGTACAGCAAAACTAAACAAAAATAAAATTGAACAGTTTTAAAGTTAATTTTTAAGTGAACAACTCACCTGCAAAAATCATAAATTTTATAATCATGCTGCAAAAAAATATTGGTGGAGGTTAAGCATTTCTTGTTTATATATACCTTTATTTAAATAAAATATATTTATTGCCATTTTTATTTCTTTAACCATTCATTAAGTGCTTTATCTCACAATACTTAAAATATATACCTTAATAATATTATTATTGTATAATATTCCAACAGCATCAAGCACATCATTGTGCTGGCTAGTAGTAAAATATTCATGCCTTAGAGTTAACGATATACTTAATGTACATTCTTTTTGAAAAAAAGTAAAATAATGACATCGTAAAAATATACAGCAGACCTTCATGTAAAAATAGTGTTTTTATTTTACAAAGATCTAAAAATAAATTACAAAAATTATAGACGTATATGTATCACTTGTATAATTGGTCAGAAGAACAAATATGTCACTTCCATGGAGGTTTCATTTTCTTTTCTTTTGATTTGGCCCGGATATCGTCCTGTCCCTGGAATAAAGATGTTAAATCTTTATGTTTGACTAAAACTGAGAAATTTTGATAAGTATGACATATCGCAATCAACTCAACAAAGCAGTAAGGTGCAGAATTTAATTGTTCAGATTTTGTCTGCGTGGTATAGACTTGGTAGTTTTAATCACAGTAATCCAGATACTTGCACTTTCGTAATTCGGATTCTGGTTCTTTTTGTGCAACATAATCCGACCAAACTTGGGTTAGGCCTTTAATATGTGAAAGTGTGTAATGCAATAGTAACTTCAAAAGTGATGTTTTGAATAAATTAAAATGTGCTGCCAGTTGTTAAGAAATGGCCAACACGTACAGAGTAAGCAGGTCCACTAGCTAAGTTGTGTATACTTTTCTAAATGTTTCTATTTAATGTCATTCTATTTAGTGTCATTCGTGGATTTTGTGAAAATCCACGCTAGAATTTAAACAAAACTTTATGCTTGGTTTCTTCTATAGACAAGAGCTGGCCCCCAAAAACTTGGCCCTTAAATTTTAAGTTTATATCTTAAGGTATGTGGGGTAAAACTTTCTAACAAGGAGGCTGCTGCACAATTATTTTTGGAACAGTTATTGTAGATTAGTAGAGTAAAAGAACCTGAAACAAGCTAAAACTTCTTGTAATTGGAAAAGCAAACAAAATAAATAAATACCCCAAGGAATTACAATAATAAAGATATTCCTACGGATTACACATAGTAAAAAATGTGGATTATTCAGTATCGTGAGAGTGGTAGACTTTCCGAGAAGATCCTGGGCTGTCACCATTCCTTAGAATTGTTAAGATCATTAAGGAGTGTATTTTAAGGTAATTCATAGCATGCATGGTCATGTTAAAGTTTGAATTGAAGTCATGTCATAGTTGAAAACATGCTATCCCACCTGCCCCCAATAAGTAAGCACACCTTAAGAAGTCCTGGGAGCTGTTTTGCTACGGACAGATTTGTACACTTTTGCACTGCCTCTTTGAATGAAAAAGTCGATATCCAAGTCATTTTCAATCCTGAAAATAACAAGATTATTGCCCAAGATGTTGAAGAAGCTGATAAGATTAGAAGAGTTGTTGATCAAGTCGCACGTATCATGGCCTGGGGTGGAGTGTGCCCCACGGGGAAGACTCCACATGATATCCTGTTCTCAAATCTCATTATAGAAACTAGTCAACATTATTTAAACTTCATCATGTACAGCAAGTAGCCTTCCTGCTCCCTAGATTTTAACTGTATGATGAACTCATGTAGGCCTTCTAGGAAATGGGACAAAATAAATGTCTTGTGCACTTGTGATTTGTGAACGTAACTTATGCACCGTTGTGGAGGTATACAAAAATAACTTCGCCAGGTCATCAAGGCAGAGGGTGCCTGAACTGACAACGAACCCATCATCGCCGTTCACAAGAATAGAGATATAGCAGATTTTCTGTGTTTCTACTAATTAGATTGAATTGATAAAACAATAACGAAAATAGACCATTGGTGTCAACATGGGGTATAGTAACATCTGTTCTTATTAAATATTTAGTTCTTCAGGTATTAGGCGAACATGTTGGTACCAGACCACATAACTGACTACTGTATTACTGCTTTCAAAATGAAAATATTCAAAATACTTCTTGATAAGGCTAAAAGGCCTTATCAAGAAATTTATTGCCTGAAAATATTAAAACAAGTATACATAATAAATCGTATCATGCCTTCATCACTAATTATTGGTTTTTGCAAATGCGGAACGTTGTTGAATACAGCAACTTGAAAATTGTGCTCTTGACCATCTCCGCTTAATTAAAAATATATTTATAATTTATACCTGTGCTTGCCACGTTGCGTATTCGGTAGGAATACTCTCAATTCCATTCCGAGCCATATGGTCTCCCGTAGGACTGCCAGACTGCTTCTGCAGTAGCATCTGAATGTACCTGTGTACATCATCTGCTTCTTGCTTTCTCGGTCGACTCGTGAGCGGTGTGTCTGTGGAATACACTTCCTGGGTATTCCGTTGGATGAGGTGTTGCGGAACATTTAGCGGCTGTACTGGCGGCTGGTTGTTCCTTATGAAATTTTGCTCATGAGCCTCATCTGCGCTCATCGCCAGAACTTCTTCCATGTTATTGTACGACTTCGATTTTAGTAAGTTGAGTTGGTTTGCCAACTCGCGATCCGTCATTGGGCTTCTTCCGTTATTAATGATTTTCAATGCCTCCAGCCATTGGGCTTCCATTAGCTTATGCAGTTGTTTTGCCATGTGCTGTTTTCTTAATTGTTGATGTTGTAGTTTATGCTGGAGATTGTCAATAAGTTGTTGCGCTTGAGAGAGCTGAACTTGGTATAAACGGATCTCTTCCACATGTTTTTCCTCTAATAATCGAATTTCCAATGAATGCCTGTAAAACAATTTTAATTATGATAATATTGGAAAAAACTATAAATATTCTTTTACTATTGGGCCTTTGTTACAACTCATAGCATTTTTCATATACAATTGTAATTCAGGGTGTCCAGATGCCTTTTCATTTAAAAAGTCAAGTAATATCTAAAACTAATTAATGATGAAAGCAATATCTTAATTCAAAACTTAACGTTGTCAATTTTTTTTTTGCCTTTGCACACTAAGAATGTCAAGAGAAAATACAATGAAACAAAATAAAAGAAAATAAAAGACAAAACAAAAAATGTGGGAGATAAGATATCGTAATATTATAACAGGACTGTTAACTAATAGGGCGATGTTCGAAAATGGAACCATTTTCACATCGCCTATATTAGTTAACATTCATGGAGCAACATGATCTTGTCGCTCCAAATAAATCGGATGTTTTTGTGAAGTCACACCACTTGGAAATTCTGTTCTTAAATGTTGTGTTTGTCAATTCAGCAGTCAAATACATTGAAATGATGAAATCGATCATGCTTCCACAGGCCACTGAGAAGTACTAATTCTGTTATGTTGTTTATTCAATTCAACAAAACTTTAGCGTGAAGTGAAATATACCATACAATTCAACATACAAAATGCTACAAAATGGTAGCAATACAGAGATACAGGATGGTTTCATTTTCTAACATCGCATGCTGAAAATTTTCAGAACAAGGTGATCTAATCTTTTTATCCAGTACTGTATAACAACTGTAGAACCATATAAAACAAATTAAAATCTGCTTTCAACATGCAGGAACCAGCGTTGAAATATTTTCCAATTGGGAAAAAATACATTTTTTTATTAAAGAATCAACATATTAAGAAATATCGGCACAAACAAAAATATATGATTTTTTTTTATTTAAATGTAAATTCGCAAAAAACAATTAGTTCTGTTAAAATACATACAGCTATAATGCACCGATTTCTTTAGTCCACTGAAGTTTATTATAAGTGGATTGCACTGTAGTTTTAAACATTTACTGTAATTGTTGATGACACAGTGAATTAGCGATATCTTTTCCTTTTTCAAGTTTATTGTATAAAACCATACCATACTTCGTTATATTAACACCTTGAAGACATTGACTATCAGCGACTTATTAGCTAATTAATTCCCTTAGTACTAATTACAATACAATATTAAATATGATGGAAGAATGGTAATCAGTTTTAATGATAGCTAATTTTTTTAATGGAAAAAGTTACACCAAATGACTAGTATTCACTGGACACCCTGATAATGATTCTGTCATTCAAACTACTTACTTATCAGCTATTTGTTGTATGTGTGTAGCGGCAGTTTTAGCAACAATAACTTCCCTCTTTTTTAGGTCGTCTTCCAATTCCCCTCGGGCCCGTTCAAGTTGTAGTTGGAAATCTAACAGCTTCTCTTTGACAACGCGTTCAACTTGCTCTTGGTAAAAGTATTTTAAGTCTAGTTTCTCTTTTTCATTGAACTCCTTGGCCTTGGCCAATTCTTTTTGCAGGTCTTTCTAAAAAGGGTAGATAACCAAGTTGTTGTGGACTTAATTAAAATATTATACTGTTTACCTCAATTTTTTTGTGATTATCCACATCCGTTAATAACTTTTGGCTTTGTTTTTCTAAAGTTTCGATTAAACTATCACGTTCCTTGACCATTGTATCGAATTTCATACAATTCTCTTTTAATCTACTCAATTCTCTCTGATATTCATCCAGTTTTTTTCTTTCATTTTCAGCTTCAGCTTTGGTATTCGCTAACTCATTATTAGTTTCTTTAAGTAACTCATCTTTTCCTGCTATGTTAGCTTTCATTTGGTTACAGGTATCGTTTTCCAATTTTAATTCTTTTTCTAAACCATCAATCTTTTTATTTAATCTTTGAATTTCGTTTGTTAAATCAATAATTAATTTTTCCATTTCCTTGTTTTTCTCTTGTGTCGTTTGCATGATCAAGTACGACTTTTTAATTTCATTCTCATAGTGGGTAATTTTCTAAAATCAATTAGTCTCATATAAAGCAAGTATTGTTTAGGTTGAGCATTGGCTATAAGTAAATATTATATTCGTCAGGGCTTAATTAACTACAATTCCTAATTACAATTCAAGAAATCGAAGAATTTCTTTTGATTGCTTTTTGTATTACACAAAATAGATCTGCCACAATTTCAATACTTCATTAATTTTATTGTTGTATAATTAGGGTCATTGTAAAACAAATAAATGGTTTTAAATATAAGGTTTTGTATATTGTGTTGTAAACTTTTCCAAAAAATGAACATTTTAAACAAATAATATTTAAACATGTTATGCATTTGGATTTGGAAATGGCAACTGAACAACTAAGCTGAACAGTATTTCTTCATATTGGTTATGCATCATTAACGAAATAAAAATTACCTCAGCAGCTTGCGATAAATTTTCTGTATGTTGGCCTTGTATTTCCTTGATTTCCAGTTCGAGGGTATCACGTTCATTTACGAGTGTTTGTAGTCGCACAGCTACCTGTTCCCAAGCCTTGTGAAATCGTAATATTGCATCATCTTTGGCTTCGTCAACACGTACAGCGGCCGTCAAACGATCTTGGAGTTCCAACAGTTTCTTTTGTAGTTGCTGTATGACTTGTTCGCAGCGCTAAAATTAATTAAAAATTATACCGGGCGCCTAATAAAAATACATATGAACATGTCACTTTGATATTTACAGATCAATTTTAACCATTTAAAAACTAAACTGTATAAAATTTTTTTAACTACAAATCTACAATGTTAATATTAAACTAGTCATAACTGATGATTAAACGTGGGTATAGGAATATGACATCAAAACTGAGGGTCAATTGTGCCAGTCGAAGCTTCCAGAAGATCCAAGATCGAAAAAAGCTCGTCAAGTTCAATAAAATGTGAATGTTCTGCAGACAGTTTCCTTCATTTTCAACGACATAGTGTACCATGTGCTGATTCTATTAAGTCATATAGTCAATAAGGAGTACTACCAGGAAATTACACTCCATTTACAGGAAGTAATCCGAAGAACGCCTGAATTTGTGGTAAAACTACTCATGGTAATTGCAGCACAATAATGCAGCTGCTCACAGTTCACTGTGACTTCTTTGATTTCCCAAAGATAAAAGAAACATGAAAGGACAATGTTGTGCCAACATTGAAGAGATAAAGACAGAATCACTGAAGCAGTTGAAAACCATACCAAAAATTGAATTTCAGAAGAGCTTTGAAGATTAGCATAAGTGTATTACATCTTGTAAGGTTCATTTTGAAGAAAACGAAATTAATATTGATGAATAAATTAAAATTATTTGGAAAAAACCAAAATTTCGCGTACTCTTTGATCAAACCATTTTATCAATAGCTACTGGGATCCTAACTTTGTTAGTTATGGTCTGAAGAATCTATCTTTGCACAAAATGACAACAATTCGCACAGTGGCCACATCTGATGGTTAGAAAATCCACATGTAGTCAGAATACGAGCTAACAAACACTTTATATTAAAACCTGGCCTATATTTCTTGTGGAGCACTAATTACTACATATTTAGTTAAATCTGACTATCTTTGAGTTGCCGGTTTCGACAATTACAATATTTATTGGAAGAAATGTGATTCAGTGCAATAACAATAATTTCAAGAAATACTGATGCATCATTTATTACCAGTTAATACCTAGGATTAATAAAAAAAAATTATGAATGCTATATTTCAAATTAAAAACACTTATCATTTTCTTTCATGTTAACAATGTTTTGAATATAATAAATAATCTTAGGAAAATATGAAAAAATTGAGCCCCAGAAGTGTTTCGATTATTGGAAAAAGTGCTGGCACAAGTAAATAGTGAAAGATTTTTTCAGAAGAACGAAAATTCCGAATATTTTTTTGGATCAAACCTTACATACGAACAAGAGCAAAATTAAATAATTTACAAGTTTAACAAGTTGACAAGTTTAACTGTCACTTTTGACATCTTTTGTATAATTTCAAAATGAAACAATGCAATTGAAGCAACACAAATGCTGATTTCGCACATTCAACAACTGTAGCCCTATATAAACTCTTACAAAAAAAAAGTTACCTGGCGCCTGAGCCGCTCATCATCTAATTTCCGAGCGTAGTCCATATCCAATGCTATATCGTAGAAACGGTCACCTGACCTGAACTCGCTAAAGTTCCTATGCTCTGAGGGATTTGTGGCCGAGGACTCCGACTCGTGTGTAGTAGTTGTATCCGTTTCGACAAAATTTTTTAACCGCCTGTGGCTTTGTCGTTTTTGTGGGGATCGATACGGATAGGTCGTCGTTGCCGAACTACCGGACACATTTTTTTTACGGGCGGTGTTAGTTGATTTTGTTATAAAGTCACTTCCTGCTGCTAAACGAGTTGGAAGAGCCGTTACTTGTGTTGATTCGCTACTTGTAGATCCACATCTACAACAATATCGTGCATATACAAATTTTTGCTATTTAATAATTCTTATAATAATAAGAACTATTAACACATCTTATATTTATTAATTTGTATACATTAAAAGATTAAATATAGATATAAATGCACACTACTTAAGTATTTTGAAATAAACCAAGTATAGAAGTTAGGAATTTGCCAAGCTGTCCAAAAATACATATTCTAAATCAAAGAAATGCACAGATCTGAGTGAAGAAGAAATGTAAATTTTTATTGTAAAGTGTAATCAATTTATCTTAACAAAAATGATACTTGGCTGGAACATGAATGGCTTTTTTGTGACAATACTACATTTAATCCAAAGACATTCATGTCAAAAGTTGTAAAAATTATATGAAGTTATTGAATATTTACAGTAAAAGTTTGGTTCAGCATTAGTTTCAGAAAAAATGTTTTACGTCTACTAAACCCTTATTAAACCCCAATAGATCCTTTATTAGACAAAGCTTAAGAAAGGAGAAATCAGAGTTTTTTGAATTTGTGCATTTTGCACAATTCACAATTCATTATTATGTGTAGTAAACTCAAAGATAGGTGACGAAATAAAATCTCAATTGACATGCAACTACAATTATGCAATGATCAAGAACTTTCGTACTACCACACCACTTGGAAATAACAAAAGAAGTATTATAAGAAAGTGTTTAACAAATAAAACTAATCCACGATTTTTTACAAAAAAAAATCACTTGCGGTTGGAGGATAAATGGCAATGAAAGGTAGTGCAGCCAAGTAGAGGTGAAAGATTGAAACGCCGCCTAGTAGAAGTAACAAGAAGTACGATTACGTACCTTATGGTACGTAATAGTACCTTATGGGTACAAATAGTACCCATAAGGTTTACAATAATAAATAAGGGAAAGATAAGCACTCATAAATGAAGGAAGATAATATAACTACTTGAAATACAAGAAAATTATTGAAAGTGAAATAAAAAATAGGAAGAATTTAAATTTAAAAATCTGAAGACAGTTTTGCATATAACAGCAAACATCGTGGTGAAATGAGAAGTATTATGGAAGTATTCTATACCTTCTTGAGTAGCAAAGAGGATAAACCTCTCACACATTAAGATCGAAAGTGAAGATATAGTTATTCCAATACTGTTCCTTATTTAATTATAAAAATAATAACTTAAGCTAAAGAGTGCATAAGTGTTACCTCTCTCCATACGATTCTTCGATTATACTATCGGCAGTAACTTGATCGACATCTGCGCTTGTCGAAGAAGATAACGATTTAAGGTCATAAATCTGTAAGGTATTTCTCTGAGCTAGAACATCAAACGATTTCTGCTGTTTCTCGATTTTCCGTAACATAAAATCCAAATCCTTCATGTCCAAACTGTTCTTCGCAAAGTGATTGTACAGCTTAGCCTCCGATTGCGTGGTGCTTAGACCGTTCTCTATCTTAACAATGTAGTGGTCAATGTCCTGCAATACCGAAGCTTTCGAATCAGGACGTTTCAGTTCGGCACTCTCAAAGTTCAAGTTACGCGCAGAGAACGATGCGACAGACGCGACGCGCCGCGTCTGCGGCTTCTGTGGTGTGCTCTGTGTGCTTTCAAATCCATCTCTGGACACCCTGGTTACGTCATCCGAGCTGTGATGCTTGCGCACGGATGACATCAAGACCTTGGGCGATGGGAAATCCGTGTCCGATTTGCTCTCGATTGAATTGATACGGTTCTCTAATTTTGTGACCTGCAAATTTTCTTTGTTTAACGAATGTTATATAAAAGTAAATATTACTATTGTCTAGTAATTAAACAAACATTTACTAATATACTGAGAAGCGTTGGTAAACGTTTTGCATTGCTTTAACACCCTTTTCGTGTTATTTGTTATCAGAACTACAATAATACAGATGTCTTGCAATAAATAAGAATGGGTGGTGTTAAACTGTGTTATCAATAATTTACAATATTTCCAGAACGAAGATCACGTAAGTAAAATGGATTCTACTGACTGTAATATTACTTGCAGGAAAACAGTGAAGTTATGAAATGAAATTGCCTAATAGTGATCCATTACTTTAAGCGAGTGGAGGATTGATAAATTCAAAAATCCCCACGGAATAAGGCAGCTGTTCATTGAAGAAGAAAAATTCAGCACTAATAGGGCTAGTGAGAACTCAAGAAAAATCAACAACTGCACTTAATGTGCAGTTAAGTATCTAACTTTGATGAAACAGGATTAAATTGGAAGGCATTTCCAGAAACAAGCTTGATCCTCAAAGATAGCAGGGTGTGATTACAAAGCTCAAAAGGAATGCGTAGCTACTACGGTTTGCCTGAATGCAAGCAGCGACCACAAAGCTCTAGTATTGGTTATCGGAAAAGTGAAAAATCCTGTGCTTTTAAAAATTATGCACTTAAAAATAGTGCCAGTGAAATAAAAAAGTGCCTGGATAAGTCGGGAGATTTTCAGTGACTGGTTTGAAACGTGGTTTCTTCCACAGGTTAAGCAAAAATAATTTGTCAAAAAAAAATTTGCTGCAAATACTACATCCCTGAGTTAGCCTATGGACGATAGAGTGATAGAAAGTTTTAAGAAACTGTATAGAAAAGAATTTATTCAAAGACTTATTTCAGAAACAGATGTAGACTCAAAAAACTATTGAAAAATATTTATTTATATCTGGTGCATGAATTGAAGATTAAGGACACACCAGTTCATCCATGAAGCAAATATTTTCATTCTTCCTGGATATGAAGAAATTTCACAAAGACAACGACGATTTAGGTTACGGTATTTTGCCTGACGATGAACTTACCTCTACTTTAAAGCAATTAAAAGTCAATGAAACTAAAGATGAAGAAGACAAGCCGAGAATATGAGTACGAAAGTTTTGGACTGGTATGATAGTCAAGAATAGGCAGAGCCTGTACAACTAATATTACAAACAATCCTGAGCCTCTCAAAATAGAAGTGCAGTCAAGGAATTCAGCAAAAGAAAATTGCTGACTATTTACAAAAAATTTTGTTAACACGTACGTAAGCACATTATATAACATGTAGTACTAAGGTAAATATGTATGTAAAGATAAGTGTTATATTGTATTATATGTGTACTAACAAAAATGAAGCAAGGTATTTCTATTATTCGTCTATTTTTCATATCCATAGCATGCCCGGTTCTGACCAGACTGGTAAAATTTTAAAACACCGTTGGAAAGTGCATTTTGAGGGCTATATAAAACTTTAATAATTTTTTCTTTTATTAGTTACTGCTTAAAAATGCCCGCCAATCAAAAACTTTAAAACCGAGTATTTTGAAAATGAGTCGATGGATTTTAAAACCAAGACAGGTTTAAAATCTCCACAACATGCTCTAAATTTTTTATTTGAAAAGTTTTTTACTAAACTTGAGATTGAGCTACATTTTCAGAGTGAATGATTGTTGGGATAATGTGCTAAATTAGTTCTTTCGAGTTAGCCATGATAACGAATTAGTGTAGCCGTAACGTACGTTGTAACGTAAGTTGTTTGTGTTTGTTCGTCTTTTGGGATTTGTAAATTCCAAGTATTAGAAAAAAATGCAATTTTTACCCCTTTTTGAGGGGTACATCATACTTTAATACATTTTTGTACTATCGGTTACTGTTTAAGTAAGGTTTTGAGAGTATAGGTATAGGCTTAGAGAAAGACTTGGAAAAATGGTAAAATAAACAATTTATTGAACAATTACAACCAATATAAGGTGGTTCTCAAAGATGTTACCCTAAAGATGATAAATAAGGAATGATGAATAAACGATTTATTTAACAATTTCAAACAATTTAAATTGTTTTAAATTTAAAGATAGTTGTTGGTCGTCTGAATTTAAATTCATTGGCTGTTAGACATGCACATCTTTTTAAAAAATTCGTACACACGTTTAGCAACATCCTAGGATTTGATATGATTTCGTAGCGCTCAGCAGAATAGAAACCCTCGCTAAATTCGCTAAGCCTACACCTACACTCTCAAAATTTTGCTTAAACAGTAACCGATAGTACAAAAATGTATTAAACTAAAATGTACCCCTCAAAACGCAAATTTCACTTTTACTTAATAGTTGAAATTTACTAATGTTGAAAAGAAGAACAAACACAAACAACTTACGTTACCATGGTTACCCTAATTCGTTATCATGGCTAACTCGAAAAAATGAATGTCGCGTATTATCCCAACAACCATTCACACTCACAATGTACCTCAATCTCAAGTTTTGCAAAAAAATTCTAGAATTCTATCATGTCCTAACTGTTGTTACAAAGTAGTAGATACACCCTGTATATATATATATA
>JAWQRM010000255.1:0-25555 GCA_033557675.1 Coptodactyla brooksi
CATCTTGTCCCATAGGGATATGGTATTATCGTCTGATTGGTGGACGAGTCGGGTGATCCCGGAGATCGCACGACAATTAGCGAGTCGCGCACTTGCCTCGACAGCTTTGACGAATGCACATCTCAACCATTTTTACAACCGCCGAGAGGGTTCAAATTATCAGGTGATATTTGAGCGGCAATTCTTTGGTAGAAGTTGTAAATTTATTCGCAGTTGATTACGAAAATCGTCTAGTTACATCGCGTTGAACAATATTGTGTATTGTCAATGTGTTTGAAACGATAGTTTGTGCGACATTTTGTCGCCTATGCTACTTGATATTTGACTGAGCTCATAATAAAAATTATTTAACCTCATCAAACTATTACGGTATAGTTTGGCGAAATAGGAGGCATCTTTAAATTAGGGAGAATCTTTCATTTTGTTTTATTTTTAAACATTAGAATTATTTTATTTTAAAGTGACCTTTTATTTGAGTAAGAATGAAGTTTTTGTTTGTTCGTGCAGGTCAAAAAACCCTGTAGAAACACATATGCATTTAAAGGTTTAAAAAGGTAAGTAACTCACAGCAGGGGGTAGCTTCCCACCACCACCCTTCAATATAATACAGTATGGACATTCTCGTTCGTCCTTATTTCCTGGTGGCTCTTGACAATGTCGACTTTGTCGACGAAATGCGCATCGATCAATTTAATACCGCTTTGCTAAAGTGGACACCAGTGATTAATTTGTTACAAAGCCAAAGGTATCATATCCACAATTCATCTGAATTCGTTCTTGTCTTATCATCATGAGCTGGCTACATCCTCGACCAAGCATTTATTGCACTAATCATCTGTAATGATGATTATTTCAACTTTACCATCTACTTTTTTAAAAAGTAGTAGACATACTATTCCAAAAGCAAATTAATTACTTTGAATACGTGAATTATTGCTTAAAATCTCTGCCTCATCCCTCTTGATTTTATGCACCAATCTGTGCTGCTGCGTACGTAAAAAAGGTGGAAACGTTAAAAACATGTTCCATGCACTTTTTTCAGAAACATACAATTTTAATACTTTTGCTCTGTCTCGTAAACTTGCGCTTCTTGAGGCACCTGTATTTGTGAGCGTATAACACATGAATTCACTCTATTAACAGGGCCAGAGAATTGAGCCCAATCTCATAGAACACGATATTCATATAGCAAGCGTTTCGCTCTAATTCGCTTTGGGATGTTACTGCAGTTAAGTTGAGATTAACGTTTCCCCTACACCTGCATATTGCGTGAATTCTCGCTGCCAATTGTTATGAAAACGTATTATTGGGAAAAAGAGCTCCAAGGTCCCTTAGCTTCTCGCAGTGCTGAAATGATCTAGAAAATTTGAGATTACATCGGCAATAACCGAAATGTCAGTATTAGAATGATTGTAGAAGATTTGCATGTTACCCACATGATAGTTAACAGCAATTCTGACCGAAAAAATTTGGTAAAAAGAAGGGTTTAACGATCATCTAATAGATGAACAAAAATTGAAATGAATTAACTACTCAAGAGAAATGCTTATCACTGCTGGAAATTTCCCATATGTCCGAAAATCTACAGGAACTGAAGACAAGACATGATGCTTTTATCATGGTTTGGTGCTTTCACAAACCATCGGTGCAATGCTTGTAGTTTTGAATTATTTGGTTGCAAGAATTCGTCGTATGTGGCCAGAATATCGAGAACCAGATATTTGGTTTTTGTGACACAATAATGCACCCGCTCATAGTGCTATGCTTGTACGTCAAGATTCGGCCAAAATCAAATTTAGGTCGTTGACCATCAACTATATTCGCTATATTCAGCACCATGCGACTTTTTTCGCTATCGAAATTGACTTTGATGCCGAAAGAATGTTGCCGAATTTGACGATAGAGACTATCCTCGCCGCAACCACATGCAATTAAACACAATACCAATCAAAGCCCTGGAGAATCGTTGCATTCAGATTTAGGTCGTTGTAAAAATGGTTTAGATACAGAACTCTTTAAAACAAAAATAATCTTCAAAAAAAAGAGTTTACAATATTATTGTACGGTGTTGTATTGTGCAACACTGTACAATATAATGACACTAGTTATTACACAACCATCATAACAGTCATTTTGCTTCTGGCATGTGATACATTAATTATTATGTAATTTTGTGTGTAACATCCGAATCTGCAATTTAAAAAGTTCTACCACGTAAGGTTTTTAAGTTATTTAGTATTTTTTATTTTTAGTTTTTTGCTGTTCTTGGTTCTTTTGTTTAGGTGTTTTATTTTAGAATAGTTTCTATTTTGTTTGTTATAGGAGTGGTAGGAAATCTAAAAATCGTCGCTAGATGGCAGGTGTGGAACAGATTCTAAATTTTTCTAACAAGATAGCAAGATAATCCAGTTGTGAAAAAGAGGCTTTATGATTTAGTGCATGTTGATATATGCATGATGCAATTCACATCATTCTGACCTCAGCAGTACAGTGCATTGTGATTTTTTGTTACCTCAGGTTCTGTTTCTTGTAAAAGATAGTGAAAATTTGTGGTGTTTAAAATTTAAGATAAGTAAAATGGCAACTGGTAAACTTCGTTGTTATGTAAACCACCCGGACAACTTGTTAAGTGCGCAGGAGATTCACTCCAAAAGTCCAAAGAAAACCAATACTTATTTAGTTAAGAAGGCATATAAATCCTATTTTGATTGTCCTCTTGACGATCAAGATAAAAAGTTTTCACCTCATATTGCCTGCACACCCTGTACTTCTATCCTAACAGAATGGTTAAAAGGAAAGCGCCGAGCCATGCCATTCCCTATTCCTATAGTGTGGTCTGAACCATAGTTCAGACTGTTATTTCTGTCTCACTAATATTGCAGGACATTCAAGCAAAACTTGACATGAATTAAAATATCGAAATGTGTCTTCAGTGCATTTGACTGTGCCCCATGATGAAAGTTTGCCTGTTCCTGTGTGTAACTTGCAAGCCATGACAACAGATCCAACATCAAGTGAATCTGAAGATGCTGACCATTTAGAAGAATACTGCCTTTAATCTAGTGATATTTCACCTCAACTCATTGATCAAGAGGAACTGAGCGATTTGGTTCGTGATCTAAAACTTTCGAAATACCAAACTGAACTCTTGGAGTCGAGATTGCAACAACAGAACCCTCTATCTCCAGGGACAAATATTTCCAGTTTTAGATCAAGAAGTTGTTCTTTCGCCCAATATTTCGACGTGCAGAATGCAATGTGTGTGTCTGTATAGATGTCAATGGTTTGATGATGCAGCTAGGTATACAACATAATCCACAGGAGTGGTGACTATTTATTCACTCTACTAAAACTAGCTTGAAAGCAGTACTACTGCATAATGGCAATAAATTCCCTTCTGTGAACTTGGCTCATGCAGTAGACACCAAAGAAACTTATGAAACCATGGCTTTACTGCTAGATGCAATCAAATATAAAGACCACGATAGCAACTTTGCTGTGATTTAAATGTTATCGCGTTTCTTACAGATTTACAAGGTGGGTTTATGAAATACTGCTATTTTTGTGCCTATGGGACGGCCGTGACACAAAGAACCCCTGTACAGTCAAGGAATGGCCTGTAAGGAAAATATATGTTACTGGAAAGGAAGATGTGAAAACCACTTCATTTAAAATCTAGTAAGATCATTTTGCCTCTGATCCATATCAAGTTGGGCCTCATGAAGAGCTTCGTAAAAGTATCCCAAAGTGAGTGAAGCAAAGCTGAAAGAAAGTATGTTTGTTGAATGGCAAATATTCAAATTGTTAAATGATCAAACCTTCGATACTAAGCTCACAAATACCGAATACTGAAGTAATTGTTACTGGCTTTTTGGGCAACAGAAAAGATGATAACCATGTTTCCATTGTGAATAATCTGTTAGACAGCTACAAGAAGATGGGATGTAGAATGTCGCCGAAAACTCACCTCTTAGATTCACATCTAGATTTCTTCCTGAAAAATTTGGGAGCCCTAAGCGATGAGCAGAGCGAACGCTTTCACCAAGTCATCCTTACTATGGAACACCGTTATCAAGGACACTGCAACACTTCGATGATGGGTGACTACTGTTGGAGTCTTGTTAGGGAAAGTGATAAAACGGTATACAAAAGAAGAGCTTTTATTTCACATGTTTCGAATAAAAAAACGATTAGTTGAAAATCTATTCTAAACTAATTCAGACATCCTTTTGGCATCATGTCTATATATAAATATTATGACAGACACAATACTGAGTTCTAAGTTTGCATTTCTTGTTTAATAATAATAATCTTCATTGAATATCCGAGTGAACACAATATAACATGTAACATAAACTAATGATAGTAAACTTAAAATGAAATACTTTAAAATAATAATAACACTAATATGAACGCTGTAACTAATGTAAGAACATTGAATTAAAATATTAAAATAAACTATCATCAGATATTTATTTTGCGACATAAGTAACTGCCGTTTTACCATGTATCTGACAGATATAATTGAGGAATTTGACTCTACAATATTTAGATACCTATTAATAAGCCTGGTCGCGACGTACTGAAAACTGCCCTCAAATTTAGGTGTACGGTGGATAGGAATTGATACCATATTTGCGTGGCGGATGTTTACGTTGTGAGAATTAAAACGTCGATTAATTAAATTATAAAGGTAGGAAGGCAACTGATTTCTAATAATGTTACAAATTAATCCTACATATAGTAATTCAAATCTATTATCAAATTTTAGAATTTCTTTGATGTTATAATAATGCGCAAGCAGGTATTTTGTAGAATTCTATTTTTAAAAGCATGAGATAAGTTAGAGTAGTAGACACATAACATAGTCAACATGACATAATACGATGCTATTATGTCATGTTGACATATGTATACGATATATATATATATATATATATATATATATATAGAAATAAGAAATTAAGCGAAGTGTACAAACGCCCCTTTCCCCCTCCAACCTGTGGGGGATAATCGGGCAAAAGATAGCAAACAAGTCAACAAAAAGAACTGCAGAACATCTGTCCCCACCAATAACAGATGCACAAAAACGCTGCAACAGGTCCCACAATGACGTAAAAACAGCAAACGGATTTCAGCCACTAGAAAATCTAAACGATGACAATACAACAAAGGACACACAACATCACAGAAAGCGACTATGCCACAAAATGAACAAATACCAAAACTTCCGCCCATACACTTCCATAACGCTACCAATTATAAGAGGAGTACAATTCCATACCTATCAAAATCCTCAAGACAAACCAATATCAGTAGTGTTAAAAAACCTGCCATTATCAATTACACAAGATGAAATAAAAGAAGAACTAATACAAAAAAAACTACCGGTCATCAAAGTAATAAGATTAGTAAATAAAAATAAGCAACCCATTCCGATATGTGTGGTGGATCTGGCGGCAAAGGAGGAAGGACGAGACATTTTTAACGTCAAGGAAATCCAATACGCTATAGTCAAAATAGAGTACAGAAGGAAACAACCAGGCCTACCACAATGTCATAGATGCCAGAGATTTGGCCATACCAAAAATTACTGTACAATGTCATCAAGATGTGTCAAATATATGGAGCACCACTTGACGGAAAATTGTAAAAAGAAGGCAAGCGATCTGCCACAATGTGTAAACTGTCAGCAACAGCACCCAGCGAACTACAAAAAATGCACCATCTATCAGAACGAGTTATCCAACAGCAAACCAAAAACTCTGCAAGCAAAATTCGAACTGATAATCGAGTAACCCCAACCGTAACATCCTTTTACACCACTCCAACGCAAACCTAGTCCCACCTCTCCTCAAAACGAACATTCCCAACCTTCATCATTAACCACCATACTGAAATTCCTAGTAGACCTAATTTCTCGCTACATCGAAGTAATCAAAAATTATATCTCAACACATCTAATACCAAACTTCTATGTTCAATAGTCGAAAAACGATAAATAATTTAACACTCCTTAACTGGAACGCCAATGGAATTAAGAGACAACGATCCCTATTTATTGCCTTCCTGGCCAGACATAGTATAGACATTGCTAGCATTACGGAAACATATTTAACAACAACAGAAACGTTTAAGATGCCTGGATTTAAAATATATCACTAAGATAGAAAGAGTCGAACGGCTTCTGGAGGTGCTGCCTTGTCAATTAAAAAACACGTGCGCCACTGGGAGAGGGAACAATACAAATGCACAAACTTAGAAACAAAGTCAATTAAAGTCCAACTCAAAGAAAATTCAATTTTAAAGATGTCCAGTGTCTACAGACAACCAAAGAAAATGCTACTTGAAAACGATATCAGAAAAATCTTTCAAGGACAGGATCCAACCATTGTCCTGGGCGACCTGGACTGCAAATACTCAGCATGAGGCTGCAAAGCCACAAACCCAGACGATACGAAATTGCTTGATTTTTCAAATACTTACAACTTTGAAATATCCGCCCCCATAGAGTACTCATACTACCCAAACAGAAGTGATCATCAGCCAGACATCCTATATATACAGGCGTCCAAGCAATTCAACATCCAAACACAGCAAATTGTTTTGACAGAACTAGATTCTGATCATCTACCGGTGATAATCAAATACGATGCTACTCCAATCATTGTGGCACAAAAGCCAACCTTAACAAATAGGTCTATAAACTGGAACCTATTAAAAAAAACAAGCTCTAATAATCTCACATCACACACAAATCTAGACACGGAGCAAAAAATACAACAAAGAGTGGAAAATATACCTAAAGCCATAACAAAAAGCGTAAAGGAAGCCACATCTCCCAAAACTCACCGACACCTTCCAAACCATAATATTCCTCCACACAGAATACTCGAAATGATAAAGGAGAAAATGAAGAATTTGAAGACAATGGCAACAACAAAAGCATCCACAACTAAAAAGACTAGTTAAATTCAATTCTTACCAACATTATCTGGGTACCGTAGGACCCGGAGATCAAGAGATGTGGAAAGCCACACGCCGAATTCTACGAACTCTAAACGAGATTGCTAAATTCAAAGATGATAGTAAGGAGTACACAACAGACGAAGTAAAAACTGCTGTCTTCGGTAAACACCTTTCCAAGGTATTCACACCGTTAAATACAAGTACACCTCACCATGGCCAATATATACAACAGTATGTAGAACATCACGCACCTTCTGCCTAGTCTCCATTTGAACCTACCTCTCCCAGAGAGGTAGGCTCAAAACCCAGTCATGACTTGATAACGAACCGAATTCTACAGAAGCCACCAAACAAATACTATGCATACTTAGCTAGCTTGGTCAATGCTTGCATGTCGGCAGGTTACTTCCCACAACACTGGAAAAACGCCCAAGTTCAATTGTTTCACAAAACAGGCAAGCCCAAAAATAGCCTGACAAGCTATAGACCAATAAGTCTCAGACTGAACGAGGAAAGGAGAAGAGAAAATATATTTCCATCGTTCCAATTTGGATTTAGACAGGGTCATTCAACCAGTCACTAACTCTAAAGAATAGTGAACCTTATAGAAGAGGATTTTGTGAAGAAAAGGTATCCAGCGCTATTCCTAGATATATCCCAGGCATTTGACAAAATATGGCTAAACGAATTGAAATATAAAATCATACAACTAAATTTATCAGAATATCTAAAAGCATTCCTTTCTTCATTCCTTTCAAATTGTATCTTTCGTACTAATGTCCACAACAACCTATCAAAGAAAATAGCTATCCAAGCAGGCGTCCCACAAGGCAGCGTCCTATCACCAATCCTGTTCAATATCTTTATGTATGATATGATATTCCTCAATCCAACTCAGAAGATCTCGTAATAATGCAAAGAAAGGCTGACCAACTTATAACGATGCTCCATAAATGGAACCTGGAAGTGAACGAATCCAAATTCGCAGCCAAAATATTCAACCTTCGCCGAATTGGTGATCCCACAAAATTGGTTATTAGCAGCTACCAAACAAGGTGGAAAAGCTATAGCGAGCCTGTCCGATACTTGGGCTTGCAACTGGATACAAGATTAACACGGAAGTGCCACATCAATCAAAAATTGAACCAAGCCTATGGCCTGTTCTCGTCACTCGTCACTCAAGCCTGACTGCACTCTGCTCATTTGCACGTCGCTCATCCGCCCCATATTAACTTACGTCTGTGAAATATGGGGGAATCTAGCAAAACACACCTTAAACTGAATTCAAGCTTTACAACACAAAACGAATGGCAGCACGTGCAGAGTGGTTCATCACCAACGAATAGCTATATAGGGAGTTGTGCATCAGGATACTGGAACAGTAGATAAAGGCGAAAACCATAAAGTTCCATGAGCGCCTCCAAAACTGTGAATCAACAGAAGGTACCAACTGGAGCGCCGAAATATTCACAAGCGCTTACAAAAAAGGCTCCCACAAGATATCTATTTAACACAAAACATTTACATTTATAACAAAAAATAGTATCTATTTTCGGGGACGAGAATGATCCCTAAAAGTTTTGTGATATGCAAATATTTTAAAAATACCATGTTATAGTATATTCATCTGCTGGTCTAGTATAAATTAAATAAAATAAAAAAAAGTTTTGTTTACATGCTTCTTAAAAGCTAACTGCGGATATAATGATGTCTATAAATGCCTAAATTTTTGACAATGTCGCTGAAAGTTAAAGGTATGTCGGATATAATGATGTCAGTGGTTCTGGTAGAGAGTGCTCTATCACAGGGCACCTTGGTTCCTAAACACATGGAGGCACTTTTGGCCGAATTTATAGTTAAACCACTGTCACATGACCACTTAAAACTGTGGTTTATATTGTTATTTAGATCCGAAATTAGGTTGTTTATTTCGTTAGGTCTACAAGAACCATACGTTTGAGAATCATCTGCGTACATGTGTATTTTAAGATCCAAGAAGAGAGACTGGGGCAGATCCACTATAAACACACTGAACAAAATAGGACCCAAAATGCTGCCCTGTGGGACGCCTTATCTCCCGTAGAGATAACTTGCGAATCAACAACATACAGACTCGTCACATCCGAAGTAATGCATTATTAATACTGTCGAATGCTTTACTGTAGTCCAGTGAAATCATGATGCTGATTTCAGATGAGTCAGAAGCCTTAAGCAGATCGTTAGTGATCTTTAGCAGTGCTGTATTGGTGCTATAACCTTTACGAAATGCCGACTGTATCTCAGAAAGTATGTTGCATTCCTCCAAGTGTTTGACTAGAAAATCAGCAAGCACATATTCTAGGAGCTTCGATATTGTCGGAAGGATACTGATTGGGCAAAGCTGGTTAAGTTCGGTGCCCAACTGTTACCTTGGGCAGTGGAAGTAACACCACTCTTTTCCACAGTTCAGACACTTTACCAGTAGATAATGAAGCATTGGTTATGTGAGTGATAACTTTGCTACAGACCAGATAAATTAAATTTTGCATATTTTTTGTGATGCCATCAACACCCTTGGCATTCATTTTAATTTTGGCTAGCTTTTTCTCGATTGTAGCCTCAGTGATCTCACTAAAACACAGTTGGTTAGAAATAGTGTGCAAGGTTAGAAATAGTGTGCTAGGTTGTTGGTTAGAGTGCAAGGTTAGGCCTCGAAAAACATGCAGTCGTTAGTAGGTCGAGAATGCAGTAAACAATAAACACTAACCGTGACCCAGCGAAAGGTGATGAACGAGCAGCTCAATCACCTCAATAATTAGTATATAAGCATTAGTATATATGCCAATGCTTACCGTCTACTTCAAACTCATGATCAATCTGTGTAATAGGTGCTTTAGGATTTTGAAATCATCCAAAAGCTAATACTGAATAGCACAGTAGCTAGTATAATCGAACTGTTACATAAAGGCATACCTGATAATTTATAATGTACTCTATTTTAGCTGACTAAATCATGACTATGTACCAACTATTCCACAAGTTCATATATACCCATTATGAGTGTGAAATTATAATATAAATTTATAATAAGGAAGCACGGCTCAGGGGTAATTTTATTCCTGGTTGAGTCGTCGTACTTTGCGCTGCAATTACTCAAAACTTGCTGTTAACTTTTTAAGGTATCATAAAATATTTATCCCAGTCTACAATTACTTCTCAAGTTCGTATGCACCTCATGCAACAGTGCATCGATTACTTTACGCTGCAGAACTTCACGAGCCGTAAGTACTTAGTTCGAGAGGCGCGACGAGAGAGCGAGTCAGGGAAGAAAAAGCCGTCGAAATTGTGAAATGAACTTTGACCCTTAGACTGGGCCGAAGTAGTAATAATAAGTTGGGCAATATTAGTAATCCACGACGGGGCAAGTTTCTGTACTTGAGGATTTTGTGCGGCTCCTTTCTCCCATATTAAATCTGCATAATTTTCTTTCGAGTTCGCGCCCACCGAACTATTTCGGCATAAAATTAAACTTTAATTACGCAAAAGACTTTCAACTTTCATGTAACTACCGAACTTGTGGTCGCGAATTAATGCAATTTGCGCAACGCGATATTGCCTTTCAACTGCATGACCGCCTACAAACTGAAGGGGCCTTACGAATTGAAAACTAATTTTGCACTTTTGCACACATTTCTGAACAAGCTGTTTATTTTAAATTGTAAGGACCGAGAGAATCCATTCTAAACGAACTCTTGAAGCGTCAAGGAAATGTTATATTCCAGTTTTGAAATGTTGCTTAATAGATTACTAAATAGAGAACAAAAGTTGGACAAATCAATCACTTGGTACAATGCCATATCAATATATTGGCGTTGTATTGTTATCCTGTTCTGTGAAATATTTTGTTGCTGTGGTTCACCACGCGTTGCGACTTTCGTCATTCTCAAGTGAATGGAATGCATACAATCTTGTACATATTTTCGAACCTAAGGTCGTGAGGTTAAGACAGATCTCTTGATTGTTAGTTTGTACGTTGATGAGGTCATGGTTTTCCTATGTATATATATTTCGAGAGCTTCCGAGATGTTCAGTTTTCCCTTTATATTGTATTATCGGCATGGACGTTGTTTCTTCAATGGTAGCTGGTTCGTGTTGACATTTTTTGGGACGTTCGATGTAATTAGAGTTGGCTCTAATGAAGTGGTATGATCTTATGCGCTCTTTATACCTCTCTTGAAACTTCCGACCTGTCTGGCCGATATACCGGTTGTCCGCGTATTATTTGAGCATTACATCAAATAACTGTGGCAACGCCGTACGTTTGCCAATGCGATAAACATATACAGTATACTGGACAGCCTTGATATCCAGTTCAGACGTCAGCAAACCTCGATACGTTATTGAATGCAGTTGGTCGTAACGAAATCACTCCAGGATAACAATTAGAGCGAGAACTACATTAAAAAGATGTGTCTCCTTGAAAATTTTATATTAAATGCCACCGGAAAAACAAAAATCTATTCGTATAAAAAATAAAAAAGAATTCTAAAATAAAATAAGTTCTAAAGATTCAGTGAAAAAAAAAATTATGAATTTAAAAACTAAAAGATTACAAGAGCCGCTGAAATAAGTCACCCTGTGCTGCTAAACAATATTTTAACTTGTGATAGAAATTGCTTCTAATATTAAACACCATTTCCGGTGTTACAAGGTTAGCTGCATCTATTATTTTAGCCCGCAGGGTAGCCAAATTTTCTGCTCGCGCATGACAATAAATGGTTTGTTTCAGAAACCCCCAGAGAAAAAAATCGTTTGGGGATAAATCTGGATACCTTGGGGGCCATTTCATATTCATAACCCCTGTCGTACTCATAATGTGGTTTGGAAAGAATTTGTTAAAAATTCTCCAACCGCACGTGCATTGTGTGACAGTTTCCAAGTCTATTGCAGGAATGTTCTGAATAGCTAAAACTATTTGTTTTTCCAGTAAGTTGCGATATATCTGGAGATTTATGTCCCATCAATAAACAAGGGATCTATTAAATGGTCACCCAAGATTCCAGCCCAAATATTAAGTTTTTGGAGATATTGAGTGCGTACAGAAAAACTTTTATGCAAGTTCTCGCAAGACCAGTAACGGACAACGAATGAATTGTGTAAAGCAAAAGTACTCTCATTGGTGAAAACAATATTTGCAATAAAGTTTTTATGTTAATTAGCTTTTTCCGTTAGGACCTCACGAAATTCTAATTCCCTAATTACTTTTCAATGGGTCCACTTACTTCTAGTTAAATTTTAATTGTCAGGTCAAAAAGGATCGAGGCAGGTATAGGAGCAGAGCCGCTATTAAATATTTTATTTTTGTTTTTAAAAATGTCTGTTCCGCTGCATCAGGTTGATTTTTTAAATTAACTTGTTTAATCGACTCTATTTTATCATTTATCCTGTGGTTAAGAGTAATCATGTCGGCAACCACACTGAATTTCTCTGGTTTATAATTTTTAAAATGATTTAACTTCTCTTCAAACCTAATTTTAAGAGACCTACGCGTTTGCCCTATGTAACTTCTATCGCAGTTAGTGCCACTTATTTTATAAGTTCCCGATTCGTCTATTACATATGTTTTATCTTTTGGATTTCCTAACCGGAATTTAATAGTGTTGTTATTAGTAAATACTACTTTAAAATCGAACGTTTTCAACACATTAGCTCATCCTTTAGTGGTTTTATCATAGCGGAGTTTAATGAACTGTTTAGGTTCTTCTTTAGGTGCTACCAGAAGTTTAATAAAAAATCTAACAGATGGAATGGACGGCAGTGGGTAACTGTTCTTCACCTTTTCTTGCTAATTTCTTCGTGGGTTACTTTGAAACCAACTTAAAACAAACGCTTAAATATTTTCCTAAAACTAGGGTTAGGTATGTGGATGACGTGTTCGCGATTTTTTGACACTGATAAGAGTAACATTCAAAAATTTATTAGAGAAATTAATTCCAAATACAAAACAAATTTTAAAATTTACATGTGAAATAGAAAACTAGGGGAAATTAGCTTTTCTTGATACCTTAATAATTAAAAAAGGTAATAAACTGGAATTTGATATTTTTCGAAAAGAAACTATTACAAAACGGGTGATAACTTCAGACTCTAATCATCATTTCCAACATAAAATTTAATAGTATGATACATCGGTTGCTAAACGTTCCACTAAATAAAAATAGATATAATAAAGAACTTAAATATATAGAAGAGTTAGCTATATATAACGGGTTTAATAAAAATATAAGTTGATTGTGATCACCTTGCAAGTTTTCATGTATAAATATAAAATAATAAAATAGCCTCGTAAAATTGTTCTGTAAGGTCCATAATTATGGACCTTATTATAATTATTGTCTCCTTATGGAGGAAACAACTATAAAAACCATTGTTTCTTAGGTCCATTTAACATTTCAATTAACGTGATAAAAATTGTCGTCTAATCTATCCGTTTAGGTGGCTATTGTAAAATATGGTTTTTCTGTGTTTGACAGCAAAGTTCTTGTTGCCAGTGGGACTTGTTTTCACGGGATATTTTATTTTAATTGATAATTCTGCCTCAGAGTACATTGCTTTGGTTATTTTTAAATAATTGCGAAAAGAGTCGTTGTCCAACTTGTTGTTATATTGTTTCATATCAAAATATCATATACATATATCAAATATATCAGATATACCAAGAAGTTCTCATTTCCACGACAGCATTAATGACAGCATTTCAGTTCCTGCGAGATTTAAATGTTTGCAAGTATCAACGCGGGATTTTTACAAATAATTAATCTTATGCTTTACATTGTTGCCGATCTTGTCCATAAATCGGTAGATTTAATAGGGTATAATTTTCATTCCGATATCTTTCATTAACCACGAATATACTCTCAGTGAAGGGTCAGACCATAAATAATGCAAGATCTACGCAGTACATGTCTGTAACGCAACATAATAGCTGCAGCACAAGATATTTTCATCTGTGCGAAGTGTACAAACAATGGTAAATAAAAATACATAGCCTTACCTGTATAATATATGTGAAAATATAGATATGTGATCCGCAAATCTCGCATTCATCCACATTTGCAAACTACCCTAGTTTTTTTACTCTAAACTTCTACACCACAATTTCAATTTTCTACAAAAAGCATTAACTTTATCACTCGTATCCAGCGTATGGCTTGAAGATTCAAGGTATTTAATCTTTCGAATCGAATTTCTCGGCTCTTAATTCATAAACACGTTGTAAACATTTCCCACGTGATAACCATCTTGCATCGCAATAAAATAGTCACGCTGAATGTACTGCACCCATGTTTTTACAGTGTATAGAAAAGATTCTAGATTTTGGGGACTTTTATATAATTTACTACTGTTACAACAGTAGTTAAAACAATATTTAGATTAAGACTCAATGCTTTGAAAGCCAGAGCTTCTCTGTGAGTCATATAATGTGTTCAGACGCACAGTGAAGATTTTTGTTTCATAAGTGCTTATATGTTACGCACCATCAGTGCATATTCCGACCCAATTTTTCCACTCTATGTTTACCTCGTCTATAAAATTATTTAATATAGCAAATCATGCGAGTACTGTTGCTTTCAGTTCTATTAGTTTGTACAAAAGTAGTTCTTCTACTATTGACATATCGTCACAAAATAGAACATAGGCAATGAAATGAACATCTTTATTGCAATCTGTTGCCTCATCAAGCTCAACTGAGAACAATTTGTCACGCAACTTTCCAGATGGGCAACAATATCATTTGATAGAGACAATTGTTTGGCAAAATTATCGCCAAACATAGTTTCTACATTCTCAACTGCAACTGACAAAATAAGCTCAACACCAATGGTGTGAAGCTTTTTACGTCTGGCTATTTTATATAAAACTTTGTAAAAGGCAAGTAAAGCTTTTTCATTCACAGAAATATTTTTTTATATAATTTTTGCTCTTCACATGATTTTAATTATAATTAAAACGTACTCACTATGAAGCATTTGCAAATGTCGTTTAAGTTTATTAGGTTTCATGGTGTGTGCTGCCAAAATTTTTGAGCAAATGACACACACGAACCTTTTTACTTCATTTACTTTAGTACCGCTAAACCCAAAATTTAAGTATTCTTAAGAATATTTTCTTGATTTTATTTTCGGGGCCTCGCTGGTCCGTGCACTTGTTGATATTTCACTATGGTCTAATACTTGCTTACACCCACTTAACAATATATCCACGACCGAAACATGATAAACTGGCAGCCATTAGAAACCTCTGGGACAAATGGGTAGAAATATTACCAAAACTATTCAATCCAGATCAGAACGCAACTGTTGATGAGCAGCTGGTAGCCTTTAGAGGAAGATGCCCGTTTCGGCAATACATGCCAAATAAACCGGCCAAATACGGCATTAAATTTTGGGTTCTGTGTGACAACAAGACAAGTTACGTGTGAAACATTCAAGTGTACACTGGAAAATTACCTGGAGCAGCTCCTGCAAAAAATCAAGGCTTGAGAGTGGTATTGGATTTATCTTATGGCTTGAAAGGTCATGATATTACCTGTGATAATTTTTTTATATCCCACGAACTTGGACACATGTTGGTCAATTTCCCCCGAACTTTTGCAAACTAAAGGACGGGAAAAATTTTCTTCTCGATTTGCCTTTACCTCGGACACAACTCTTGTATCGTACTTACTTATCGAATTTGAATAAAGAAGTAGGTGGTTCAAATGAGAACAAGCCCGCTATTATTATAGACTACAACTCCACAAAAGGTGCAGTTGATACGTTGGATAAATTAATTGCTTGTTACACCAGCAAAAGGACAACAAACAGATGGCCAATAGTTGTTTTTACACATATGCTTGACATATCAGCATATAACGCATTGACATTGTTTGCATTAGTAAACACAGACTGGAAAAAATCATGTCTTCAGAAAAGGGGGTTATTCTTGGAAGGACTTGGAGAAGTACTTATCAAGTCGCATATTGCAAGGTCACATTTACCAAGAACAAAAGCAACAAGAGAAATTTTAGAAAATAGTCAAAATCGACAATCTCAAGCTACTGAGACAATTGAACCACCATGCCCAAAACTAAAAAAAAAAGAAGTAGATGCCAGTTGTGTCCAAAAACCGATAATAAAAGTTCAATTATCTGCAACAATTGTAAAATTTAATGTAGCCGTAAAGAACCTTAAGCTAAAGAAGCTGTATCTCTCTCACAAGGAGAGAGATACAGCTTCTTTAGCTTAAGGGCTCAGAAATTTGTATTTCGCAGATGCCGCCAACTGCGAAATACAAATTTGAATGAGCTATAGTTTATTCGATAGAGGAGATAGAGGGTACAAAAAGTGTAAAAACCACGTAGTGCAAATTTGCAACAATTGTATGAAATAGGTTAGAATAATACCCAGTATTAGTTTCCGTCGTTCATGTCTCGTATTACGATTATCAGATCTAATTACTCTCCATATCATTTTGAAATTTTCCAATGACATAGCAGCTCGAAATATATTCCTGCCCTTTTGTGCATCCCATAGACTTCGTGTTAATTCATTGTGGGATTTGAAAACCCCAGCGAGCAGTAACGGACCAATAAATGCACCTAGATCTATACCATCCAAATTTTGCCAAACTTCCTTATAAACACGGCGACCTTCAAGATTAGCGCGTTCAAGAACTATTTCTTTCAAGGCAGATGGGAATAACTGTGTAAAAGCGGAAACTTCGTCTTGGATACGAGAAGCAGCATAACAAGTAGGACCTGGAGTCAATGTTATCACATTTTGTGAAGCAAGCCTTCCGCTACGAATATTTGGTTCAGAACTCCATTGAATTTTTCTATCTTTAGAATACATTTTATTGCCTATGCACTCAACACTAGTGTCGTCATCTTCGTCATCTGAAGATAAATAGTCATTTTCAGAAACATGATCATCTTGTTCAGAAGGTTCTTCGTCACTGAAACTATAATAATAATAATAATAATCATAATAAATTTTGTAGAAATGTACAGATATACAAATAAAACAAAGTCATAAAATATTTAGGGTGTGCTACTTCAATTTTGGAATTTATCATAAAATGAATTTTGAACATTCATTTTGAAAACATTTCAGTCTCCATTCCCGGGCGACGACGAAGAAGAAGTCTTTGATTCGATAGTCAACGATGAAGTGCGGTACCCCAGGTTCTTGTCACTGGAATCGATAGCAATTATGAGAAGAGTAAGTGTAAAAGTTTCAAATGGTCGACGTTATAATTTCTCCTCCTCTTTTCTTTTCTAGTTATTACGTAAAAACCCTGAACGACGATTGGGCTCTAGCGAACGGGACGCAGAAGACGTCAAAAAGCAGGCTTTCTTCCGCAGCATAAATTGGGAGGACCTGCTGCACAGGCAGGTCAAGCCACCTTTCGTACCGACAGTGGTAATAATTTTTATTATGGGTTTTTGAAGAGTGGGATATGTGTAACGTGTCCTTTTTTGTTTAGCGGTGTTTGGAGGACGTAAGTAACTTCGACGAGGAGTTCACGTCGGAAAAGCCGCAGCTGACGCCGCCGAAGGAGCCGCGGCCGCTCACCGATCAAGACCAGAATCTGTTCAAGGATTTTACGTACATGGCGGACTGGTGCTGACAGTAGTAGGAATAACGCTTTTTCTTTAGGGGATGACGGTTAAGAAATTACTACTACAGCTCGTCTAATATATATATATATACACCATATACATTTATTTATGCAATATGAGTAATAAGTGTCTACGTTACGTGCTAAAACACAAGATTAATTTTATTACTTTTGCGGAAGGCGTATCGTCCTATAATATTCATGTACAATATTACGATTACGGCTAGAGTTTAAGTTACAAACTAACGAAGAAGTTCACTGAAGGTATATATCTCGAAGACGTTTCTTTCTTTTTTTCATTGTTAACGATTAATTTTTAAATCTTATTTAAGAATTTGTATATATTTTATAGTGAAAAGTATTTAAACTGTATTAAAAAAAAAAAAATTGAAAATGTATAAGAGTGATCGGATCTTCCAACAATTTAAACAATGTACCGTACGCTATACACACATATGTAGCAGTTTCTTTCGCTGAAGAGAAGAAAGAGGAAAACAATTTTCGTTGGGAAGTGCCTCGGAGTTAGCGCGCGTAGTTTTTGTATATATATCGTCTAACGTAATCATATTTTTTGATGCTTTAAAGTATATAATATATATAAATATATATATATATATATATACATACGTATATGAACATATACACACAATACAATAATAAACGTAAAGAATTTTCATGTAAGTTTTCATACCATAAATGTATTAAACGACAGGTTAAGAACACAAGACGTGTTTTTATTTATCAGTACACATCCAATCACGTTTTTTTTTCCTATAATTATAAAAATAATATATATATATGCACATCGATCTTAAGTAAACAAACAAAAAAAATATATAAAATTACATAAAGGGCTCCATTAGAAGAAAATTTAATAAAAACACAACTTTCGTTTAGCTCTCGTGCATTTTCTCGTTTATTAACACAAATTTCTACTTTTTACTGATCGTTATTGGAACACCGTAAAGCGCCGCCTGCTCCAGCGTGGCCCTGTGCCTCCGGAGCTCCGCGTCCAGCCGGGCCCTGCGGTCGTCGGTCGTCTGCCCTTGGGCTTCCGGGGTCGGGTCCGCGATACCGTCAGTTATTTGGTAGTAAACGCACGTCGAATCTGAATCCACGATGGCGAGATGGACACTGCAAAAATTGTTGATTTCTCTGTTATTATTGTTCCATTATTATTTCCCCGACTTACCTTTTGTTTTCCGGGTCATCTAGAACGAGGTATCGACGCATGTCGTCGAAGGAGATTCCGTCGTAGGTAGAGATAGGAACGAACACCGAAGTCGGGCTTGATTTCGTCTTTTTCCCTGTTATGTACATGCATTTTAGCTTGTCGCTGAAGTGATACTCGACATCCCAGTATTTCTTTGCTGAAGAGGAAAACAGAGCTATGCTAATTGGTCTATTTTAGTCCAAGTTTGACATTTAACAGTTTACTTTGTTCTTTTATTTCAAAATCACTGTTGAAACCAGTTTTCTTAAGAGAAAAAGAAAACTTATCAATGCATTGCACGGTATCCAACCAACCTTGCATAAAATAAACGACCTTCAAATCGTCTTAATCGAGAAATGTCAAGAAAACTTGCTTTGAAAGGCATTATGAAATGGTATTGTATTCATTTTCATTATGAACCCCTAAAAATTACTTTGGTATAATAAATTCGATGTGATATGTTTGGTATGATATGAATGTTGTAATAATTTGAAAGTTTAGTTGCATTTTATTACCAAAAGTTTATATTCATTTTCATGTTTTACTCTTATCATAAGTTAACATTTCACCCTCTTTTTTTTATTAGAAAAAATGCAGTGACAAGTAGTTGCCTAAAAGAAAAATTGCCTAAATTCACATAGGCGAAAATTTGTTGCATGTCGCTCTAATATTGGTTTTCTAATTTTTTGGTCTCAGTTTCTATTAATATATATATATATATATATATATAAATGGTACATTTTTATATTATACAATTTTATATACAAGTTATATTATACAATTATATTAAAAAAATAGCAATTAAAAAAAACCATCATCACAGAGACACATAGCAGAGTTTTTTCTTTAAGTTCCAATGTATTACATTGGACTTTTTGTTAAAAATAAACGAGATATTGTGAAAATATGTGGATATGTTTTCGAGAAATGTTTTAGGAGGAGCCGTTTCCTCTTAAATAATAGTAACCCTACTTTGAATTCGTAATAAATTGCTGTAATTTCTAATCTAGTCACAAGCACAATTTTTAATAAAGAAAATAAACCAGTTTAATTGTAAATTTCATATAAAATCACCATAAAGGATAATAAATCAGCTTATAATGTATGAATACAAATTTAGGTCCACAGTCATTTGGTTTCATTTAGTTGTACTTTCTAATAATCTAGTAATAAACACAATTTTTAATAGGCGAAATAAATTAAGCAAAGCTATTAAATTGTTAATTTCATGTAAAATCACTACAAAAAGTAATAAACCATACAACCTTATTTTGAATTCAATTACTGCAATTTTTAAGAATCTATTAGTAAGCACAACTTTTAATAAGCAAAATAAATTAAACAAAGTTATTTAATTGTTAATTTCATGTAAAATCAATACAAAGAATAATAAATCAGCTTACAATATAAGAATACAGATTTAGTTCCACAAAATTCTGCTTGACATACAGTGGCGCCTAAAAGTACATGTAAACTACTAATAAATTAATATAATTTCTAATAATGTATAAATAAGCACAATTTCTAATAAGCAAAATAAATTAAATAAAAAAATTTAATTGTTAATTTCATGTAAAATCAATATAAAAAGTAATAAGTCATCTTATAACTTATGAATATAGATTTACTTCCACAAAATTTTATTTTGCACTAAATTACTGTAATTTATATTAATCTATCAATAAGCACAACTTTTAATAAACAAAATAAATGAAATAAAGAAATTTCAGTGTTCATTTAATGTAAAATCAATATTATGAATAATAAATCAACAATTTTAATAAATAAGATGATAATAAATCATCATCAATCTAGTAACAAATACAATTTTTAGTAAGAATATAAATGAAATAAAGAAATTTAATTGTTAATTTCATGTAAAATCAACATAACGAGAAATAAATCATCTTAATGTACAAATACATATTTAGTTTTACAAAATTCCATTTGACATATGGCGATGCTGACATAACCCTACTTTGAATTCCTAACAAATTGCTGTAATTTCTAACTATCTAGTCACAAGCACAATTTTTAATAAAAAAAAAATGAATGAAATAAAGAAATTTAATTGTTAATTTCATGTAAAATCAACATAACGAGTAATAAATCACCTTATAATGTATGAATACAGATTTAGTTCCACAAAATTCCACTTAACATATACTGGCGCTGACAACCTTATTTTGAATTCAATTACTGCAATGTTTAATAATCTATTAAAAAGCACAACTTTTAATAAGCAAAATGAATGAACAGCTATTAAATAATTTCACGTAAAATCAATACAATGAATAATAAATTACCTTATAATATAAAAATACAGATTTAGTTCCATAACATTCCGCTTAACACAGTGGCGCTGACTTAACTGCCAATAAATTACTATAATTTCTAATAATGTATTAATAAGCACAATTTTTAATAAACAAATAAATTAAATAAAAAAATTTAATTTTTAATTTCATGTAAAATCAATACAAAGAGTAATAATCATCTTAATGTATAGGTATAGATGTAGTTCCACAAAATTCCGCTTGACATAAGATGGCGCTGATCTAACCCTACTTTCAATTCGTAAACAATGCTGTAATTTCTAATAATCTATTAACAAGCACAATTCTTAATAAGCAAAATAAACTAAATAAAAAACAATCATTTTTAATTGCATGTAAAATCAATATAAGGAGTAATAAATCATCTTAATGTACGAATGCATATTTAGTTTCACAAAATTCCATTTGATATATGGCGGCGCTGACCCTACTTCGAAACAAATTGCTGTAATTTCTAATAACCTATTAATAAGCACAATTTTTAATAAGCGAAATAAATGAAATAAAAAAAATTAATTTTTAATTGGATGTAAAATCAATATAAGTAATAAATCATTTTAATGTACGAATATATATTTACTTTCACAAAATTCCATTTGACATATGGCGGCGCTGACATAACCCTACTTTTAATTCGTAACAAATTGCTGTAATTTCTAATAATCTAGTCACAAGCACAATTTTTAATTGAAAAAATAAATGAAATAAAGAAATTTAATTGTTAATTTCATGTAAAATCAACATAACGAGTAATAAATCACCTTATAATGTATATTTACAGATTTAGTTCCACAAAAGTCCATTTGACATATGGCGGCGCTGACGCTTATATCATAATTAGGCATTAATTTGACAAGCCAAATGTCAAAAGTCAAATTGACGGGCGAACGTCAAATTGATAAGTCAAATGTCGGTTTGAGAGATGAAATATCAAATCGACAGGTGGAATGTCGAATTATTTGAAATTCTTTAATTTAAAAAGGAATTTTTTGGCGGCGACGTATTAATTGCTTTAGGACTATCTAACCTGGCGATGTTACAATGTTAGGTTATGTTCATATTCTTACCTTCGCACAGCTCCAAATAGACGTGAAGCGCGATAACAGCCTCTCTGCGCGTCGCACATCCAAGCTCCATAAATTTCTCTACCTAAAAAATTCCATTGGAACGCTTAAATCGCAATAAATTAGCCTTTTTACTTACGAAACCGGTTTCCATTCCGTTGTTTACGATTGAGCGCCATCTATCGAAAAGCGTCGCAGGTGTCTGGTGCGGTTTACGTCAAAAAATAGGTCGGTAAGTTAGATTTCGTTTGTTTTTATTTTTCAATTTTTTAACCGCTTTATTCGACTTCGTCGATTTGCGGACCTCCACCGGGACTGTTAAATTGCCTGTTGGGCGATCTGTACGTTCCCGCTGTCGTGTACAGCCTCATCACGATCGGTTTGCAGATCACTTCTATTTCTTTCCTTTTCGCCACGTACTCTTCTTCGAGTCCGTCTCTATTGGTTCCCATCCAGGCCAACGCGTCATCGCACGTCCTGTCCAGTTTCCTCTTGTCCTCCTTGGGCATCTTGTTCGCGATGCCCGGATCATCGATCATCGCTTTTATTTGGTATACGTAGGTTTCGAGTTCGTTTTTGGCAGCGACGGATGCCCTGATTTTCTCGTCGTCCTCTTTGAATCTTTCGGCGTCCGCGATCATCTTGTCTATCTGCTGTTTCGATAAGCGCCCTCTGTCGTTCGTGATCACAATCTCGTTCTGCTTTCCCGTTGCAGTTTCCTTCGCGAAAACGTGAAGGATCCCGTTCGCGTCAATGTCGAATGTCACTTCGATCTAAAACGAAAAGCAGTTTCGCTTTAATGCAATGATTGTTTTCAAAAATGTTTTTTTAGATGTTTACTTGCGGCACTCCGCGAGGGGCTGGGGGAATCCCCCCAAGGTCGAACTTTCCCAACAGGTTGTTATCTCTCGTCATTGCCCTTTCTCCTTCGAAGACTTGAATTAACACGCTTGGCTGGTTATCTGCGTACGTTGAAAATATCTAAATGGAAAAGTTAAAAAGAAAAACAACAGAAACAGTTATTTAGTTAGTTAATGTTAGAGAATGTGCTTTTTGAGCAGGATTTGTTTTATTAAACTGATAAAATTCAATATTTTGACAAAAATCAAAACTATATCGCTTTTGTAGGCAGCGCCATCTTATGGAGAAAAGAATAGCCGCTACTGTCAAATGCGGAGTTTAACCATACCAAAAATCGCTTTAATTAATAACAGCAACAGTTAAAATAGTCAGTTATTTTGCAGAAATCTATTAGAACAATCGAGTTTCTATCGAATGTAACAGATAGAAGACGAAAAATACCGTTTTCTTAGTCAATTTGACGCGTTTATAAAGTACACCAAAAGATGGCGCTGACACATTGACAACTTCTACACTATACAACTTCTAATTAATAACAGTACAGGTTATTTCTTTTCTGTAAACTAATTAGGACAGTTGAGTTTTCTATCGAATTTAAAGGATGTCGTTTTTTTTTCTTTGGCCTTTAATGTGTTTACAAAATCTACTTTTAAATTTAAAAGATGGCATAGACATATTGACAACTGACAGACATCATTAAAAATTAATTTGTCAATTCAAGTTTGTACTAAATAACCAGAACAAAAATCGCTTTAATTGATAACAGAAGCAGTTAGTTATTTTGTGGCGACTAATTAAAATAATTAAGTTTCCGTTGGATTTAACAGAAGATAAAAATTACTGTTTTCTAATTAGCATTGATGTGTTTACGACATTATCCAAAAGATGGCGCAGATACATTGACAACAATTTTGAAACAATGTTAAAAAGCAATTTGTTAATTTACGTTTGCATACGAAAAATGCCGGCTTTTTAATTTGAATTCAAATATTCCATTATATTTTAATCATCAAATAAATCTAGAATTATCTGTACGTCTTAACGAGGATACACGAACAGGAGTTATTCAAAATCAAAATGGCGCTGTCGCGTGCTGTCAATCGGTATGTTCTTTAATTCGTTGAAATTGAGTGTATAAAGTGAAGGTGGACGTGCAAATAATCGCGAATCGTGAACATTAAACTGTGTTTCAGCCGTCGTTCGTGAATGTTAACGCCCAGAAGGCTGGAAAAGGTAGGAATTTAAGAGTTTATTTTGTATTTCTAAAGATCTAATTTTGATGATAGTGTGCTGCGCGCGCATATTGCATGAATCGAATTTTGTTAATAAAATTAACGGTGTTTATGTTGAAACGCATCGCAAACATCGAAAAATAACTGAGACGGTGCATTTTGTATGGAGTTTAAGAGTTAGAAGGCGTAATATTTTATTTTTAATCGTGTAATCGTTTTGATATGGTCGTGGAATTTGTCCAAAGGTGGCGCCAAAATTAAATGTGTTCATTAAGTAGAATTATAAATTCTAGAATATCATAATTGTGTTCGTAAAATGAATGGCGATGAATTTATGTTGAAATGAATGGTAGTTATTGAAAAACAACCAAGATAATTGATTTTGTATTGAATTTGTTGCTTAAAAGACGTAAAAGATACTATTTTAACCGCTTTGGTGTGATTGTGAATTTTGTCCAAAGATGGCGCCAAAATCAACTACGTTTATTAAGTAGAATTATAAATTCTAGGATATTATTATTATAAATTGACAATGAATACGTATTGAAAGTTCGTATAAAAAGTTCGTATTGAAAAAATTGTTTGTTTACAGAAACCCTTTTCCAATTTTATTTTTATTATTGTTTGTAAACATTTTTTTTTGTTCAAATCTAAAATGTCTATATCTTTTAATTTTAGTTCCATCCCATAGCCACCTTGATTATGTAATTTAAATTTCACAATAGGGTGAAATTTAAATTGATTTTACTCAAAAGTAGTGATACTTTATAGTAAGAAGGTTTAATGTAGTATATTTATACCACAATTGACGAAAAAATAAAACATCTTCAGGCTTTTCCTCCCTTAGCAAGGATTTTTCTGCTTTTAATATTCAAACTTTTTCGATCTATATTTTTGGTATTAGAACAGGCTGGTTATGAAAATTTTCAGAATTATGAAAAGTCCTACAAATGGATATAAACTTAATATTTAATCGAAATTTATTCAATATTATCCTCGATTTTTTTTTTACTTTAGACCTTGAAACTAAAACATAACACATGATAAAGATAAAAAAAGAACGATAGGAAGCTTTAATTTTATAGTTTTAGAAAGGGACTGATTGATTATATTTGCAGTATAAAATTTTTGAAAAAGTACTTGTTTATTTACTTGTTAAATCACCTCTTTATAACATTTTTTAAGATTCTTAAAATTCTTTTTCTTTTAATTATTAAAGTTATGCAGAATTGTTAAAGC